>JAOWBH010040225.1:0-15518 GCA_028566215.1 Silene coronaria
CCTCGATTTCCTCTGCCAAAAACGAATTAATAGCCAGCGAACCTTGAGTAGCCAAACCCGACCCATTACTCGCATCAATTTTTCGAGCCTACGTGTATACCATTTCGACAACAAAACGTCTTGCTTGTGACGGGTCGGATCTTAAGACGGGTCGTTTGTGAGAGGAAATTGGTAGAGGGGACAAATGTAGGACCCCCATGTGCTTCTCCACTAATCCTACATGGTTATTTTGTGAGAGGAAATAGTATCCGTCACTCACTTGTGACGGATACCTTCCGTCACAAATGAGAATTTGCCTTTCGACAAATAGTTTCAAAACCAACCCAAAATGATAAATATTTAATTTTTGAGCATTATTTTTAAAAATCGTTCCTATATATTTTTAAAATTTAGCTATATATTATTTACATATATTTTGCACGGGTGCTAAATTAATTTTTTAAGGAAAAAATGACCTTTAAAAATAAAAAACAAATCCCATCCTCTCCGACACTCAAGACGGTAGTGAACCCATTGATGATCATTTATTTATGTTGAATGTACGAAAAAAATCATTTATTTATGTTGCCCGATATTTAGAATCGCTTGAGTGATGTATCCAAATTAGAGTTGGTCTATAAATTATGAGAAGCACCCTTTCTTCATTCTTTCCTTTCCCTTGCCTTGTTTGTTTGTTGGGTGCATTTTAATTAATATTGTAACCAATTTGAAAATCAAGCTTCCAGGTACGCTTCTCTGCTTTTTACCTTTCTCCGTTTGCTCTATTTTTTCATTCTCTCTCTTCGATTTAATTCCGTTTTTAGTTCTGTGATTAGGTTCCGCATCTCTTATCCACAGTTTTTGTTATCTATATTCTAATTTATTTATTTATTTATTGTTCTCTGATCAGGTCAATTATATATATATCATGAATGAGAATATTATGTTTAATATTTCCGCACTGCTGCCTAATTCGGAAATAGGGCTTTGGTTGCACAATTGTATTGATTGAATATTTTTTGATAGTTTTGGGGTAAAAAAAAACATTTAAGAGTATATATTTCCAAAGTGGAATCCAAGGTTGATTTGGTTGTAAAGATGACGGATATTCAGCAATTGCAGCAGAAGCACGAGAGTTCCGCCACCACTAACCCTAACCCTCATTTCGACCGAGGTTTTGAGGAGTTCATGCGTGGCCACCTCGATGATTGTATGTCCTACGGCACCTCTTTCAGCTCCCCCGATGATGACGAGGATGCTGATCAGCTTGTGCGCAGGAGACGAAGGTCTGATCTCGAGGGGGATGATCTGGCTGAGTCTTCTGCCGCTAGGAGGCGCCACTCTCGTATTTTGGGCCGTTGGGCTGCCAGACAAGCTCAAGAGATGATCACTACCATGGAGAGACGTAACAGAGAGTCTGAGCTGATGGCTCTTGCTGGCCTACATCCTGTTTCCATGCTTGATTATTCTTTTCTCAGAGAGTCTCACTCCCCTTCTTCTAGGAGGCAGGGTGATGGCCCTACTGATGAAAGGCCCAGCCCACGCGCTTCATCTACCTTGCAAATGTGGAGAGAGTTGGAGGAGGACCACTTGCTTAATCGTGCCAGGGGGAGGCTTAGCAATCAAGGGAGTGTGGATACTAACACCGATGTCTCTACCATGATAATGTCTGAAAGTAGGGAGGGTGACAATCAACAACATGATTTTGGGGATTGGTCTCATGATCAAATGGGAAGCCCGGTTGTCCATGGGGATGGTGGCCGCTCTAATAGAGACCCATCTCCCGATCTTGGCGAAGTAGAGAGGGAGAGGGTTAGACAAATTGTGCGTGGGTGGATGGAAAGTGGCATCGACGAGCGCTCGTCTAATCCCACGAGGGTCACTAATACTCCCAGGGAGGAATGGCTTGGTGAGACCGAGCGGGAAAGGGTGAGGCTTGTCAGAGAGTGGGTTCAAATGGCCAGTCAACAAAGAGTTCGGGGAGGACAGAGGGAAGATCATATTTCTGCACGGGATGCTCAGGTTGATCCTGCTCATAATAATGAACTTATTGCTGACATTCCGGCTGCACAGACAGAGCATATTTCCAGAGATATGCTGAGGCTGCGGGGAAGACAAGCTCTGATCGATCTGCTTGTGAGGATAGAACGTGAAAGACAGAGGGAACTTCAGGGTTTAATGGAGCATCGAGCTGTTTCTGATTTCGCTCATCGTAATCGTATTCAGGTCAGCTGCAGGTCCCTTTTTCTGTAATTGTTTCACGGGAGAATCACTCCCGTTTCTACTTTCAGTGATCCTCTGCACTGTTTACTCTCATGCATACCGATAAGCAGGACAAGGCCACCAATAATGCCTGTGTAACCTTTTCTTTTTAAAGAAATCAAGAACAATTCTTAACCTATTGCTATCACTATACTTTCTTTTTCCATACAACTTCTACTATCCGAGGAGTGTGGACCGTGTAGTAGTGTATTTTCGACCAGTCTATTTTATTGCTGAAAACTTTACATGTTGAGAAGTTGCTGGGACAGAGGTAGTATTGCTTATACTCCCTCCCATCCAAACCAAAGGTAACATGGACCCACGACAAAAAGTGGGTCCATGTTACCTTTGGTTTGGATGGGAGGGAATATGTTAGATGATGAGGGAAGAGGGAATCATGACTGATTAAATTCCTGGAACAAATTTTGTTTCAACTTGTCTGTATCAATGTTAGATTCTTTACGTTGTGTCACAAATTAATAACTGAATATTACATACATGATACATATTGAATAATTCAAACGCTCTATTCCAGTTTTATAGTAATGCTAATACTCTGGTGTAGCAGGAAGTTAAATGGAGGTAGGGTATTGGTTATCATGAATTTGTTCTTCAGTTCTTAAATTACTGGATCGTGTTTATGATCTGCATCTGTCTGTTTTGAACCAGTAAGACTGGAATGTATTTTGTTCGATGCTGCTTAATCACAGCATTGCTGACTTTCAGGTCATTTTATTGGAGGAACTGACTATAATCTGTCTTTCTCTTTTCAGTCATTACTTAGAGGTCGTTTTCTGAGAAATGATGGAACAGGCGAGGAGGAAAGGACGCCTTCATTAGCAGCAAGTGAGCTACTTCAGTTGAGACAACAACACACTGTTTCTGGCTTGAGGTGCGCTGATAAAAGTTATTATAATCAACTTTGCTTCTGTTTTTAGTCCTTATATAGTTATATGTGAACAAGTTACCTGCTTGTCGGGCTAGATTCTGTCCGATTTTGTTTGTTTGCAAAATAGCCCAGAAAATAAAAGCCATTGAAAGACCTAAGCCTATATAACCTCGCCCTGTTATAAATTTGTTTTCTGCCAGAACTGTCAATCGTTATCCTTTACATTGTCTCATTTTGACGTTGGTAGTCATCTTCCAACATTTTGAAATACTTACTCCCTCCCATTGTGAATATTCTTTCCACTTTCTATATTAGTCCCATTTTATTTGTTCTTCCCATTCATTTTCTTTTCTTTAGCAATTTTTAGAAATGAAATGACCAAAGAATTATCATGAATATTACTCCCTCCTATTTCCTATGTGATGCTCGGACTTGGATACGGGTACGGATCCGAGTGTCAGGTCCTTGAAATCTCAAAATCAAGGACTCGGGTACGGGGATCCATGAACATATTGGACTCGGCATTTTTTTAAAAAAAATATCTTTTTACATATTTACTAAATTTTTTTGGTAGGTAACACCTCATAATTAGATAATACCTTAGATAAGACCTCCCTCTCCTTTTTACTACTACCTCCATTCAACTCCACTCTACCACTTTGCTTTTTCACGTTTGCCAACGCGGTTTTTAAGCGGTAAATATCGTTAGCTACGTATATATAAAAATTATTAAAGTTAGATATTTTTAATGTACTTGTAAAGACGAATCAAACAAGATCCCACATCAATATATTTTCACTTACGTGTTGAGAGAAAATTGATATCGAAGGCTTGATTGTGAATAGTGTGTAAAAATGAAATAGGTAGAGTGGAGTTGAATGGAGGAAGTATTTCCTATGCAAACATTGGAAAGTCTTCATTTCAATTCCTAAACTATTCTTCATCTTCTACCTTCTTCTAAAATGAATATTTAATTTCTTTTACTATTCCATACTTCAAAGCATCCATTTTTAGAGTACACTCTCTGTGATTTATCTTCATCTTCTACCGCCCCTGGTTTATGCTTTTGAATCCTATGGAATGGAACCAACTGCCGGACACCAAGATCCAGGTCCGGATCCGTGTCCAGATCGTGTCCACCTGATCCACAAGGGTTAGTGAAGAGGGGTAAGTGAAGAGTCCAAGCATCGTAGAATTTCCTATTATCTTCCCCTTTCTTTTGGGCACAAAAAATAAGAAAGGGGAAGAAAGAATTAATAAAGTAGTGAGTTGTAAAGTCTACAACAGAGAGAAAATATTAAAGAATGAATAATGGATAAAGTAGTGGAAGTTGTTGACTTTTCGGGAGAGAGAAAATAATAAAGAATGAATAAAACTTACCTAAAAAGGAAAGAGGGAAGATAATCAAACTAGTGTGAAAAAAAGGAAAGAGGGAAGATAATAGGAAATAGGAGGGAGTATAATTTTACACATTGTGCCATTACTAAACCTATTTTTACTTCTCATAGTTTAGTCTATGAGGGTATAATCCTACCCATTCTAATTAACCAACCCCCACCCCTATTCTAGTCTAGAGGCAAGAGCCACCCTCCATCTCCACATTCCACCTCACAACCTACACCAACCACCATACCCGTCGACCGTCGACCACAACATAACCCATCGGCCACCATACCCGTCAACCACCGTACACATCAACCACCACCCATCAACCACCATAATCCATACCTTATCTCCTCCACAAATGTTAGCCATCATCGAAAATGCTCTCTCTCCTCCACAAATGGCCGCCATCGACCAACCTATGCTTCGACCCCTGACCATTTGCGTTTGTGTAGGAGGTGTTAGACTGTTAGGGATTGGGAAGAGACGACGATGGTGGTTGTGACTTAGTATACTAAAATTTATAGACATGGGATACCTACCTGTCTTAAATGGGATATGGCTGCTGTCGTGCAGGGGCACATCTTCAAAGAAAAAATACATTTCTAAATGTGAAATATTTCAATTGTTTGAAATATATTGAAAAGAAGTTTGACAAATAAGACTTAAAATCATTAAATCTAATACTATTAACACTTTTGTGGTGCGAGTCTCACTAAGTCACTAGTTTATCTCTTTGAAGAAGTATCCGACTACTAAGTGTTGGATACGGAATTGTTACCCATATCCGTGCCATGTCATGTCGACAAGGGTACTATTCTAAAAGTGAAGAGTCTCAATAGTGTAGGTTGCGACGATGGGTGGTGGACTGATGGTAGTGGGAGTGGTTTCAGTGGAGTCTTATTGTTCAATTAATGGGTTAGTTTAATTGGATGATCCACTTGCCAATTTTTTTTTGATTTATGTATTATACTCCTAAATTACGTGAAAAAATTGATGACAATAACAAATAAAGTGGGAGAAGTAATATGAACATTGTTGTTTTGTTGAATCAAACAACAAATTTAACATTGTACCTTTGGAGATTGACCATCAAAGTCAAAAGGGTACAAAAAAGAGGGGATGGAAGTATGGAACTATGGAAGTCATATTTGTAGTTGTAGTTTATGTGCAGCCAAAAAGTGACTTCTATGATAAGGGTCCATGTCAATCCTTTAGTTCATAATTACATGCATGTATGATGTGTCTTGTTGATTTTGCTTTGATCTCTTAATTCACACTTTGGTATGAGTTTCTTTCATGTACTCCCTTTTTTTTGTTCTTTGGGGAGAGGACGGTGGTGTTGTTCTTACATACTCCCTCTGTTCTACTTTTTATTGTCCACTTTTTGTACAATCCATATTCTAAATTAATTGTCCTTTTTCTAAACATAGTAAGTAAAAACAGTGAACTATATATTGTAACCCTAGTTAAATAACCTCTCCTTTTTCCATTTTGCTTATATGTTATCTCTAAGTTTATTGGTCGAAGGGTATTTATGATATTTCACCAATTTTTCTTTAATATGACATTTAGTCAAACTAGAACAATAAAAGTGGAATGGATGGAGTATTATTGTACTATCATCAAAGGTACTGTTAATGATTCTGGCTTTGTTTGTTTTTGCTACTGTCGTTCTATTATTGGTTATGTTATTGCTGTTAGTTTCTGATGCGGGTGCATAGTTTCTACTTTATTATGGTTAGTGGAGTAGTATAAAATATACGTTTACCAACTTTACTTTTCCATCTCCTCTTAAAACCGTTATACATTTAACAGTTTTTCTTTAAGATATTCAGGAAAAAATTGTAAATGGTCGTATAACTGAATGGTCATATAACTTTCCTATTTTAAAGTAGAACTGTAGCCCTCATCACACGCCTGTATAGAATGGTCAGACTAATAAGGTTATTGGCGGGCCTCTAAGGTTTTAAAATGGAGTGAGGTTTTTAACACTAAAATGATGAAATTTAACTCCTTTGTTTATTTCATCTTGTGTTAGACATTGCTGTTTAAACTTTAAATATCTTTTTATGGTTTCATCTTGTGTTAGACATTGCTCCCCATTTTTTTTTCTACTTTTTATTATTTTCTCGTATTTTGAGGTGTGCTCCATGAACGGTTTTAAAGGATGATTCATGTCAGCCGACCCCAATCATTTTGGGATTAAGGCTCTGATGTTGTTGTTGTTGTTGTTTCTTTAGATTTTTAATTCTTGCGAGCTGGATTCACTGATTCTAGTTTTGAAAGCTTTTATGAAAGTATCGTTTTTATATTTGGCTACATTGTTACATACAATCAATGAATCAATGCACAAATAGGATTTTTGTAGTAGTTTTAGAGAACCACCTCATAGGATAAGAGCTAAGAAATCCCTCACCATAAAGTGCATACCCTATCACCATCTTTTCCAAATCTTGCGTTCATTTTTACCTCATTGGTGTTGCCACAAATTGTGGTGAAAACTCTCTTTTGTAATTTTTTGTAGAGCCGTAGCTTCAAAATATATCATACTATTTTCAAAAGATCTGTCATTTTCCGTGCTTGTGCTTTCTAGAAAGGTGTTCGATAATGTTGTACGAGGTATTTTTAAATAAATACAAAATTGAAACAATGAAGTTGAGTTTGAAGAAAAAATTAAAAATGTGAATTCTATGGCAAATTTTGAGAGGAAAGTTTTTCCACCAAAGTGGCAGGGTAATGCCGGTTCGGAATGGAGGGATAAATATATTTTTGTACGGATATTCTATGGTGTCACGCTGAATTTTGTCGGTTTTATACGTGGTTTGCCTGTTTTTTTGAGTACCCCTAAACTCCATACTTGGTTTATTTCAGGACCTTATTGATTATTTCCGCTAACTTGGTTTCTCTATTGATTCATTTAATTCACCTATTAACCCACTAGTTAATTATTAAGAAGTAATAACCACCTTTTTACCCAACCCAATATCCACCTTATAATCTGGAACGTACGTTACCCAGCAATGCATGCTTCATGGTAGAGGTATATATTATAGTTTGTGGGCCGAAGGTGGTTTGGGTGATGTTTCTCATGGAGGATGGTGATGAGGTGATGTTAACGAGTGAGAATGGAGGTTGAAGAAAGGTTGTTGAGAGAAGAAGAGAGACAATGGAGCGTTGAAGGAGCTCATGGTAAAGACTAAATATGGAGTTTGCGAGTACACAATAGAATATAGAAGACAAGTGTACAACTTAGAAAACCAAAAATTCAAGGGTACATTTTAGGTTTATTTTCTTTGATAGAAACCCACAAGGGGCTTAATTCATTTCCAATAAATCAATCTTAGTAGCATCAACAATGTCTTGGGGAAAAGTATCCGATCAAGACCCCTTGCAATGCACCACGGACTAGTATGAGCTGGTACATGCGCGAACCTTTTTTTTCCAACACAAGAAAATGTAACCTTATCAAAACCACTAGATATTGAAAAAAGATCTTCAAAAGCAAAAAATAGGTTGCTTCTCCCTTGCTTTTTCTACTTCAATGCTCCTGTTTTTCTTTCTTCCTGCAGTGCAGTACCGTGAGTTGTGCCCTGTGAGCTACTGCTGCTTCCCTTATTCTGTGCTCCATCAGCTTCTCACTCTGCATCAGCACCACCCACACAATCCCCCATCTTTCATACCGAGAAATCGCTCCTCACTCATTTTCCTTTCTTCACCCCCGCTAAGCTTCCTCATGCCACACCTTGTCTTCTTTTGCCAACTTGCTGTCAAACCCTCTCTTTCCGTGCTTTCCTCCCCCAACACTCCTCTCTCATTTCTCGTCTATTCACACCCCCATTCTTTAAATATTGTCTTATTTCACCCTTGCCAAATAGGCCAACATCTCGCATAAATTGTACACGCACTCTTACTTTTACCCTCCCTCGTCATCTCCTCCACCCAGCCCCTCACTGACTCAAGGCTCACCTCCTCGTACACCTCCATCCCCAATTCATACCACCCCCCAACCACCCATCCAAATCAAGTGAATATAGCTCTCCTCTCTACCTTGGCACATCGGGCAAATATTATCTATGTTCAAACATCCGAGCACGGTGAGCAACAAGATTACATTTAATGGCAAGGGTTTCATTGGATAGTTGCCATAGAAAAACATCTTAATGCAGGGTAGGTAGATTAGGGTAGGATAGTAATAAGGAAATTTTTTCAAGTATTCCTTTTACTTATGTTCTTATTTAACTTGTCTAACTGAATAAGACCTTGTCATCCTAGAATCTGTCCAATTTTTAACTCGCGAAGCATGCATAATTGTTCATGATTTTAATGGCTTGGCACTTGGGATTTGGTTGAGTACTTTATCTCTTTTTGTGGCTTCAAAGTTCTTGAAAAAAATTGCATGTACGTGACAATTTTGCACGAATTATCAGGGAAGGTTTTCGTTCTAGGCTAGAAACTCATGTGAGCAGCAACTTTGATACGCCGTCCTCTGAAGTGGGTAATGATCAGGCTCAACGTGGCACCTCATTTGAGGTCCAAATTCAAAATTCTGTCCACCTTCAACCTACACTAGAAGCTAACATGTTCAATGAGTTGTCAGGAAATAACATAACCATATTTAGTGAAGCTTCCGCTGATATGACTGAGGCAGAGAATGCTATAGAAAGTGTAGATTGGCAAGAACAAGTGACGGGAGATGAACGGATGAACCTGCCACATCCAATGTTTTCAGATGTTAATCAATGGAGAGGAAGTGTAAGAGAAAATGTCGGTGATCCCTGGCAGGGAACTTCTCAAAATCGTTGGCCACAAATGGCTAATAGGAGTGATGGTGAAGAAGAGAGAAATTCACCAGGGCAACATGGTTGGGATGAGGGTGGTTCTCGTGCAACACTCCGAAATTGGTCTGAAGGGCCTTCTGATCCTCCAAGAATTCAAGGTGGAATGCTTTTCAGACGAGTTAACAGATTTCACCTACCCGATGATGATAATGTTTACAGTATGGAGCTTCGTGAACTTCTTAGCAGGTACCCTGACCTCTACTGATATTTTATTTAATATGCAATTACGGTTATTTGTGGTTGGAGTTTTTCTTAACTGTCCCTTTATTTTGATGTAGGAGGAGTGTTTCAACTCTTCTCCGTAGCGGCTTTCGTGAAAGTTTGGACCAATTGATACAGTCTTATGTGCAAAGGCAAGATCATGATCCTATTGATTGGGATCTTCACAGAAATTTACTGAATTCTGCTGCGTCAACGTCTAACCAGGGGTCTCAAAGGGTGAATCATAATGTCAATGACAGTGTTAATAGACCTTCAATTGTCCTTCCATCTCCGCCAGTGCCACCGCCTCAACCTCTCTGGCAACCTCATCTACATAATACTAGTTGGTCTCGCCATGCAATGCATCGTTCAGAACTGGTTAGCTATATTTATTAGCATTTTCTTAAAATACATTATTGCGTTAGCATAGCGACTGATCATAATACTACTATACTCCTTCCCAATCATAGAAATTGCCCCATTTCTATATTTGGCTTATTCATGAAATTGCTCCGTTTCTAGTTTAAGCATGTTTTGTGTGGCTAGAATTCATTGTTGTGATGGTGAGACTCGCCACATATTAACACCCATTTATAATATTTGTGCAAAAGCAAATGAGGCAATTGCGAAGAGTTGGAATCGGCTAATTTGAGCAACCATTCGAAAGTCTTAGTCTCAAAATGATTTGAAATCGGCTAATTTGAATAGTTATTTTTAAGTTGTAGCAGTCGGCACTCGGCAGTGAAAGGAACCAAAAAATAAAAAATATATGAAAGATATTGTAAGAGTTAGTGTACTTCCTTGTCCAAAAGTTCATGGGCTAAGAATTCCACAGTAACTGGGAAGTTCAAAGTGCGGGGAAATGGTTTAGGTTAGTACGAGTAATTGGGAAGTTGATTCAGGTTGGTGTGTGGGGTTAGTGGACTACTTGACAAGCTGCCATTATTGACTAACGAGTGTGTGAGGGTTTGGAGTGTTACATGTACTTTTTCTCTAATTCTCTTTCAATCAACCATGTTTTGTATGACCTCACTTCCACCATGATTGTGACATTGTTGTACGACCACTATCCATCCCAAAACTTTGTGCCAGACTGCTAGTCTTTAACTTCAACCAAATCATCTCCATCTAAATTACCATACTTTTGAGTAATAGATCCAAATAACATTGATATAATTTGAAAAATCTTCTCGTTTAAGATGGATTTTTTAACACAACAATTACAACACAAACGTGTTAAGTTGAATTGTGGTAAGCATGCCACATGACAAGTTGCTGTTGTCTTACTCAGAGCACATGTTCCCGTGAGGAGGGTTAGGAGGCTTGAAAATGAGAATGTGATAAGATTGCAATGATAAGGAGGGGAACACCATAACAAACTCGGATTAGGGTGATTGAAAATAATATGAGTTGTATGGAGCTTAGAGAAAATATGGCGTTAGAAAGGCTAGTGGACGGAAGGAATCTGCTTTGTCAATGTAATTTTATTTTTGGATTTTTGCTCAGCTTTTCTTTTCATTTGGAAAAATCAGTATTTTTTTTACTTAATTTATTTTTCAAACCTTTTTTGCCGGCTTGACTTTACTTTTTCACATTTACTTACTTTGTTTTAATTTACAACTGTTTCATTTCGTTTACATTAATTACATTTCATTTTGTTTTTGTTTTTGTTTAGTTATTACTCACTCCGTTTTTTTACTCTCCCACTTTTAAGAAAGTTGGAATTGACTATCTCGTTCCCCTCCCTCACCAACCCCACTTCGGAGAGCTCCCACTATCCTCAAACACCAAAACACCACCAGACAACAACTTTGAACTCTACCAGCACAACCAACCACCATCGAGCACCTCTCAACACAACAAACACCACCAGCTGCGACAACCCTGCACCGCTACCGAACCCTATCATCGGCACCGCACCGCTGAACCTCACAAGTCACAAAATATCCTCACAAGACCAGATCTAGCGATTGTAGGGGATGACAGCAAGGAATGAAGGCCAATTTTTGGAGATGATTGGCGGAGATGCGAGGTGGTGTAGGTCATGGCCGGAGAGGCAAGATGGAGGCGTCGTCCTCGTCGGGAATTTGAGGAAGTCCGAGCCGTGATGGTCGAGGTCGCCGTGTTCGGTCTAAGTGGCAACGATTTGTGTTAGGGAAGGAGAAAGAATGGTTGGGGTTCATATCATAAAGAATAGAATCATAAGATTATTCACTCCTGAAACTATCTAGAATTTAGATCGTTTACATCATCTTGAATCATAAAATCGTAAAGTTTTACAATCCTGATATGGATTTTGACAACAATAAGGATGGTTACTGTTGGCAAAATGTTAAATCTCACGATACCAGGAGAAATTGTACCTAAAACTTGAAGCTACTTATTTCATAGGTATTAAATAGAAATGGTGTATAAATCACTACACCAATAAGCAGTCAACGTCATATTGCTCAATGGTTTGGATAACAAAATGTAATCAAGAAGGTATGGGAATCTAACTGACACCCTCAATTTTTAGTCTTCTCACCAGTACATTTTGTTGGATGGTACAGTAGTGATCAGTGGTGGGCAAGAGCTGAGCAGCATTGGCAAGAAGATAGTGGTGGTGGTTAGTGAAAGGGAGGAAGAGGAAGAGCTACTGGGCACATTGACTGTTGGATAGGATTTGTGTGACCTAATGATGCCACGATGGCTAATGGTTGTCATAGTTTTCATGGCATGGAAATTAGATCTCAACCCTAACCCCCTAAGTATCTGAGATTTAGTTTTGTCTTAATGGTTTGCTTTTAAAAGAATGTAGGACATGAGCCTCCCCCTTTTTATTAGAAAAGAAAAAAGTAAAGGCAAAAGGAAATTGGCAAACACAGTGCGTCGCACACATATGCTCATAGTAACTGAACAAAGAAAGTTATACTTTGATGAGGGTTTCTTGGTATTAGGTATTAAATTCCAACATTGCTATAGTATTTTTCTTTGACAGGAATGGGAGATGATGAATGATCTTCGAGCAGATGTCATGAGGCTTCAGCAAGGCATGAACCACATGCAGAGGATGTTGGAAGCCTGCATGGATATGCAATTGGAATTGCAGCGCTCAGTTCGGCAAGAGGTCTCTGCAGCTCTTAATCGATCCACTGGTGGACAAGGTTGCTTAATGACATACTATTTCATCCATTTAATTAGTTGTTGTAGAAATGAAAACCTACTAAGAAGGATTTTAGGAGGAAATGTAAACCTATATTGCTCGGACTCTTCAATATTATCTCGAGCACCCATGTCGGACACTCGACACTCGACACTCGACACTCGCTCATGTTGGACATGAGTAGGTCACTCGGGTGTTTCATTTTAGACCAAAAACGATTTTTTCAAAGGAAATAACGGGATCCGACAATTGGACAGCATCCATGTTGGATTATTCTAACCAAGTCCGATAACATATTGTAAACAATGCATTCTGTTATTCTAGTGTCAGGGACTAAGAGTAACTTGAATCGAGTGTCAAGGTAACTTATAAGTTAGACTTCCACTATCTTTAATTCCTTTTTCTTATTGCTTAGACTCGTCTCAGACTTATCTTAGACTTTGTTCTTAAGCCCTTGACCTCATACTTTACTTTTCACTTAATCTTTTCAACTTTTAAAGAAAAAAGAGAAAATATTTTCTTACACATAACAGCCGTTTATTGGGTGTCATGCTAGAAAGCAAGTAGAGTATTAAGGTGAGTCTTGGTTTGTCTGCAACTCTGCTTGAAACTACTTGCTGAGGATTAGATGATGGCTGAATGTTGCAAATGTTACTGCAGGTGCTGAGACTTCAGAGGATGGATCCCAATGGGGGCATGTAAGGAAAGGAACATGCTGTGTTTGTTGTGACAATCACATTGATTCTCTGCTATACAGGTAATAGATTGGGTTTCAAAAAATTTATCCTCCAGTGGTAGAAGGAATGTTGTTTGAATCGAGTGGATGTGACAGATTGTTTCCTAAGCTGATTGATTGATTGATTTTGTTGCCTGAATTTTGGCAGGTGCGGCCACATGTGTACTTGTTTAAAGTGTGCCAATGAGTTGGTTCGGGGAGGAGGTAAGTGCCCTTTGTGTAGGGCACCAATTGTTGAGGTCATCCGAGCTTATTCAATATTGTAAATAAAAGAATGTACTCAGCGTAGTTTGCACTGGAACCCCTGGAGGACAGCAAAGAAGAACAGGAAAGGATATTCAGGTGAAGATGAATGGGGGATTGAGTTTTGATGGGTGCCCGACTGCCTGTTCTAGCTAGGAAGCTATCATCACTCATAAGCTCTCTACCTAGTTGTCACTATGCTGATTAATATGTTCAGCAACACTATTTAGATTCAGTGTAAAAGGGGGCTGACGTAGGCACTTGCCTGACTAAAACAACACAAATTCTTACTTGTGACGGACAAAATCTTGTGACGGACAAAATCCGTCACAAGTTTGTGACGTGAGATAAAGAAGCAAGTGGGAGAGATAGGTGGGAGGACAAGTGGGAGAAGTTTGTGAGACGTCACAAATTTGTGACCGTCACAAGCAAGACCTACTGCTAAAACAATTAGGCTAATTTATAATTTGGACATTTCTATATATTGGTATATATATTTTGTTCATGTGCTCATTTTTTTTCTCTTCACATTATCAGGTGATTGATTTATTGGAAAAAAAAGTTGGGTGGGTTAAAGGAGATGGCAACGGGTCGGGTATGGGTCGGGTCTAGTAAGACCCGGCCCCGGACCCGTCACCCTCACCTTGGACCCTTACCCGACCTATACCCTACAGGGTCTAAAATCATCAGACCCATACCCGACCCATACAGGTCCGGGTTGGGTCCGGCTGGTCTACCCGCAAGGCTGACTGTTAAATTGTCATTTTCAGCCATTTTTTGACCTTTTAAACTTTCATTGGGCAAATCATTATACAAAATACATCCTAAGGATGCTATATTAGTATAAAAATCAGCATTAAAATTAATTGAATAACAAATTTACTATAAAATCAAATCAATATGATTAAAATTAATTGAATAGCAAATCAAATCAAATAAGTTTAATACACAAATAGAAGCCAAATTACCCTATAACAAATAAGTATTGACTAAAATTAATCAAAATTAATAAACAAACCCTAAAACAGAGGGATGAATTAGATAGTTAACTTTGCTAAAATTGACAAAGGGAGATAGGAGAACTCGACCTCATCGGTTGTCGGACGCCAATGCTCTGGCCGGAGTTTAGGGTCGGTTTTTGTATAGGAAGAAGTTGTAAAGAAGGAGAGAGAGCCAGAGAGGTAAAGTTGTTGGTCGTCTGTTGCTGCCACTAGCCGTCGGCCGTCGTCGAACTTGGTCCTCACCGATCTCAGTTAAGGGTTAGAGGATGAAGTTCCAGATCTGGGTACTGGGTTGAAAGTTTGAGAGGGAGAGGTGTAACTTGTAAGGGGAAATTAAAATCATGCATCGTTCTATAATTTTACGGAATTAATCTTACGGATTTTACAAACTTCCACTATAGCGAAAGCATATAAGGGGTCAATAAAAATGAAAAAAAAAAACAAGGATACAGAAAAGACTATCCCTATCAATATTCGAAATTGTAGCGAAAAATTAAATTTACGCAGCTTTAGTTAATTTTACGGATATTATCTTACGGAATTGACAAACTTCCACCACAGTGGAAGAACCTTAAACATACATTGAAACCTAAGAAATAGGAAATGTCTCTTGATGAACTCGGTAAAAGTTTGCGTCTAGAAGAGTCGATAAGGGGCTTAGGAAACTGGAAAACTAAGGATACAGAAAAGACCAGAATGCCATTAGGTTATTGCCACGAATGCCGCTAGTTTATCAATTTGGTCATTTTGCGAAACGGTTTTGGCCCGAAATGAAGGAGATATATCCGTATATATCAAAATTAATAGGATTATAACGCAAATTTAATATGTGATTATT
>JAOWBH010040335.1:0-15518 GCA_028566215.1 Silene coronaria
CCCTTGAGCTTCATCAAATTCTATGTGGTACTCCTACCTTTTTAAAAATATCACTGGTACCCCTAAACTTAATAAAAGCGTCTTAAAATGTCCAAAATGTTCTAATCCACCCCTTTTTAATGTTTAGTTTATGAATTTTGGATTGATTTTTTTGGCAATAATTTGTCATATCATTAACATAAATATCGTTTAGTCAATCATAAATATATTTTTTTTTATAAAATTAAACTGTTTGAAAATGTGATTTTTAGTAGTTTGAGTTTCTTATGAACATTTTACAAAGTTTAGGGATACCATTGGTATTTTAAAAAACGTAAGGGTATCATGTAGAATCCAAAAAAACACGGGGTATCACATAAAAAAAAATCCTAAATATAAATTACTATAAATCCTTCGAGGTAAAACAACAATCTTTTGCAGTATGCCTTAAATTTAAGTGATTATTGAACAGTGAAGATGAATATTGAATAGTCAAGTAAAAGACAAAACCTAGTGATAAAACAGTACAGTAAGTTTCTTTCACGGTAAAATAATCTTGTCCTTTATTAATACTAGCAGAAACAACAACAGAAGAAGGTAAGGTAAAGATGTAGAATTACCCAATTACCCTCTGGAATTACATTCTCGCGTGCTCCATATTTTACGCATTACTGACCCTGAGCAGTCCAATCCTTATTACTGTTTACTCTTTACCTTTCCCTTTTATATCATTAACGGTCCACCCTTTTTCTCCTCCTCACTTTATCATTTTATCATTTCATCTCACTTCATTACTTTACATTATTATTCATTCATTCCTCTCTTCTCTTTATTATTTTCTTCTTCTTCAATGGTTGCTTCTATGGCTTGGTCTCTCTTGTTCTAATCTCTTTAATGTGAGTCCTCTTTTATTTTCTTTTGTTATACTCTTTCCGTCTCGGTTAATTGTTTATCTTCTTAGTTTTTTTTTATTAGCGAGATTTTGACCAAAGATAAACAAATGACCGAGACCTCGTGTCATTTCCTTTCTTAATGTACCTATTAGTCTTGCCCTTATTTTTTTGGTTTTGTTTTACAAAATTGGGTTTTGTTTGGAAAGAAAGGTTATTTTTTGGATGTGTAATAAAAGATAATTAAATGATTGAGACGAAACGATAGCTGTTTATAATTATGAGGTGGTTGTAATTGATGTTTATAATTAAAATTTTCGATTTTTTTCTACATTACCTTAACCCTTATTGCAGTCTTAGTTTGGTCCTGGAACGTGTTTTGTTCCGCAACTCCAAATTCTAGAACCGCAACTGATTATGTTCAACAGTTCGTCTTAGGTGAAAATTTATAAATATTAGGTGATAATTTGGGTCTCATGCAACAATCTTATAGGTGAAAATTTATAAATATTGTAAACCCAAAATTTCTTTCTTTCATATGGGATTTTTATTTGTTAATTTTGTTAAGTTTTTTTTTTAATTTTAATTTTGTATGTGATTGAATGTGTAAAGTGTAATATGGTTAACTTGTTGCAATGATGAGTAGCTTTCAGGTACAAATTTTGAGGCAGTATGCTTCAGTATTTACTTGATCAGTGTGACAGTGTGTCAGTGAATTTTCTCATTCTACCTTGGCATTATCAATTAATTCTGTTTAATACTTAATTAATGTGTGACATACTGATACAATGACATTCTGCAATGTCTTTTATTTTACAAACTGTCTAACTTGTGACGGAATACTGCCATCACCACAAATGAGAATTTGTGTTTATTTTATTTTTATCAGGAAAGGAATCGACATTCTGCAGTGCTTATATTAATGCCCCTATTACAATGCCATATACTGAGTAATAGAATAAGACCGTATCTTACCATGTGAGATGATCCTTTTATTTTTGGGGAGTACTCCTACATTACATTTTCTTCCTTGTTTGTCTATAACAAATAGGATTGGAATGCTGAATTGTTAGCTGTATAATGCCATCTTTAGGTTCTGCATAATTAAATGGTAAAAATATATATAAGCAGACCAAAGAATGACCTTTTGAATTGGTCTACTTTCAAATTTACGCTGAATGCATACTTTCTTGGTTTATCAGTTTATGAACATCGAAATCTTAGTACAAAATCGTGTCAGCATTCAGTTGCTTGAAAGTTGAAACAAATGCTGGTTTTCTGCATGGCGATTTTTGGCCTTATGTAAATAAGCTATGTATTTGGATTTGGGTTGGTCTGGCATAAAACCCATTGTTTTATTTTCATGGTTCTCGATTTAAAATTGTTGTTTTAGTTGATTCAACATCTTGGAAGTTTCAGGTGAATAATGAGGAGTTTGAGGCAATGGACAATGCTGGTTGCACCACGAGATGAAGGAGAGGCAGCGTTGGACTGCTGAAGAAGACGCGATCCTAGGTGCGTATGTAAAGCAGTATGGTCCTAGAGAATGGCATCTTCTCTCTCAGCGTATGAGCACAACCTTTGACAGAGACGCAAAATCTTGCTTAGAACGTTGGAAGAATTACCTTAAGCCCGGAATCAAGAAAGGATCTTTAACGGAAGAAGAGCAACGTCTCGTGATCCGTCTACAAGCCAAGCACGGTAACAAGTGGAAAAAGATTGCCTCAGAGGTACCAGGTCGAACTGCTAAACGCCTCGGGAAGTGGTGGGAAGTATATAAGGAGAAGCAGGAAAGAGCAAAAAAGGAAAGCAATAAGTGTCTTGAGCCGGTTGAAGAAGGAAAGTACGATCGCATTTTGGAGACTTTTGCTGAGAAGTTAGTTAAGGAAAGAGTGAGACCAACCCCTACGTTTCTTATGGGGATGTCAAACGGAGGTTTTTTACACGGTGATCATCATCCTCCTGCCCCGTTACCCGCTGTTCATCCCGTTCCACAAACAACAATGCTGCCCCCATGGCTTTCCGCTTCAAATGCAGGACCCCCACCTTCACCTTCAGTTACTTTAAGCCTCGCTTCATCAACTGTCCCTGCCCCAAATTCAGTTTCTTGGCTACGGTCAGAACGAGGACCCCCTGCCCACAACGTCGATAATGCCCCTCTTAGTCAGAACTGCATGGCACCCTGCAGTGGGGAGCAAATGCTGGTCTCCGAACTGATGAGTTGCTGCCGAGAGTTAGAGGAAGGCCACCGCGCTTTGGCAGCACATAAGAAAGAAGCAGCTTGGAGGCTAAACAGGGTAGAACTTCAACTTGAGGCCGAGAAGGCTAGTCGAAGGAGGGAGAAAGCCGAAGAAATTGAGGCAAAGATAAGAGCTCTAAAGGAAGAAGAGAAGATTAGCTTAGACAGGATTGAGGCTGAGTACCGAGAGCAACTTGTTGGGTTAAGAAGAGATGCTGAAATGAAGGAGCAGAAGTTGGCTGATCAATGGGCAGCAAAGCATATGAGAATTACAAACTTGCTTGAACAGATCGGCTGCAGGAATCGACTTTCCGAACCAAATCGACACGATGAAATGGGACTTTGAACAAGTACTTCTAAATGGTTAACATGTTATTGCTGAAGGTCCAAGGATATACCTTGAATTACCTTCTTAGTAGTTTTACTTATTGCATTAACTTTACCATCATTTCTCCTTGTAAGAGCACCCACAATAGCAAGATGATGGTGAACACTTAGTTAAATCTTCTCTTTTAGAAGCCATTACCAATTTTACTCCTAATAAAAACCTCGCATTGTCTCCCTTTTTTTGCATGAGATAATCGCCTTAAGATAACTCGATAATAAAACACCTCTTACATATATAAAAAATCGAAATAATTTGAGTTAAACTAATTATAGAAAAGCTTACTAATTAAATGGTAACTAAAAAAACACAAATTCTTACTTTTGACAATCACAAATTGATGACGAGCTTATAACCAATTTGAGTATTGTTTTTTTAGGAAAAAAACCAAAAATTGGCCGGAAAAAATCACATGGGGCCCATATGAATCACTGCTCTATAACTGTTACACAGAAGTCCAATCGCTATTACACTAGTACCGCAACTTTAGTTTATATTAAGAGGTCTATAAAATAAAAGTAGTCGATAAATACAATAGTGGTGTGCAGATGGAAATAGGTGGGGACTTAGACTGAGACTAGTGCTTAGGGAGGATCTCCCTCAATTTTACAATTCCTCTCTTCTGTCACTTTCATCTCTTCCCTCTTTCTTCTTTCTTCTTTCTTCTTTCTTCTTTCTTCTTATGCATTCCTACATTTGTTACCTTTCTTTCTACTTTTTTACCTTAGTAAGTATGGTAGCTTGATCGGGTAAAACTTGATTCGACCCGACTCAAGTCGTTTTTTGAGGTCATAAATTCGTTTATGACATGTGGTTGTGATAAAAAAATAAGTGCTGTTAAAGATCGTCGACTATCACGTGTATGACCATTAATTATAATAAAGAATGTTAACACGCCATAAACGAACTTTTGATAAAAGGCTTAGAAGTACAAGCAATAAAAAGCATAAACTCCACCCAAAACAACGATTTTGGAATGCGTCTAATTTAAATGATCATAACTTAAGTTCTATACAGGAGAATAAAGTAATTTCAGTGGAACGTGATAGATTATCCTTTTACGGTTTCGAAGGTAAGTCACACCCCCCAAAAAGAAAAGAAATGAGAGAGATATGATCGTTTTACAAAAAATACGACGGTGAAGGAAACTTTGGACATGGACCATAAACTTGGAATTCTAGTCTGAGCCTTTTTTATTTGAAAAAAAATCGTTGTGCGTCGCTTAATTACAGTATTGTCACGATTAGTAATTCGTCATCATTATTATTATTTTTAAATCGTTCTGTTTTGCGTCGATTAATTTAACGTTTCATTTAGTATTCATTGTTTTGATTTAAGAAAAAAAAAATCATTTTCACGTCGATTAGTTTAACGTTTTCTATTCGTTGGTCAAATCTAAAATAACTAATTGACCAAATACTGACTCGACCCGATAATTTTGACTTGTAACCCGTTTAACCCGAACCTCGAAATGACCCGTTAATTTAGGGTTGACCCGTTAGGACAAAGATAAATCAAGAATTTTAATAAAATATTAATATTCATATATTTGAAATAATGGTTAAAAAATATTATTTTTAGTACTTAAAATTCTAAACGCCATTAAAAATCATTTTTTATTTTTTTATAATATTAAATAATAAAATAATTATTAAAATAACTTTATTTTTATAATTATGTAAATATAATTTTAAACATGTTTTACTTTTTAAAAAATATTTTTTTGATTTAAAAGATAGTAAAAAAAAAAGCATTAGAAGTTATTGTTTGACCCGTATTCTGACCATAACCCAACTCGTGACCCGATCCGACCTGTATTCAACCCGACCCATCCGACCCGTTGAACAAGTCTATATGTAACAATACAAAGCATACTTCGTTCTCTTTTGATCATTGACTCTAACATGACCCGGCCCGTGAATGACTTGGTGAACAAATTCGAAATGACTTGACCCAACCAAAATATACCCGATAATATGATAAACCCTAACTAAACAGATTCGAATCCGATCCAGCTGCCCCATTTACCGGATCTATCAGCCTAAGTGCCTATAAGTAGGCTTTGTAGCACAATAGTATCCCAACTAAATTGAAAGAAGGGTAATTTAGTAAGTAAGGTGGTGAAGGAATGAGAAAGGTGAAAGTGAAAAGGACAGAAAGAGTAAAGAGGGTCCAGCAGACAGTTGTAGGAGAGAAAGAAATAAAATGAGAGCATGACTGATATGTAACAGGTTTAGTGTCGTCCCTTTCATGCTCCGTCTTATTGTGCCGTAAAACCCGGACTATAGTTCCCTTTCTTCCCCCCATCCTTTATTATTAGGGTTACCCCCTCTACGTTTCTACATAAATTTATCATATTTCTATATTGTGCTACTATTTACTTTAGAATTTATTGTAACAGGGTCAGCAATGATAAATGACGATTTTAGCAACATTGTGTAGCGAGTATTGTGTATAAGATGAAGTTGCCTATGACTTATGAGACCGGGTATATATGGGTATAATTCTAGTAGATGGTGGAAAATTGTGAATACCAGTGACCAGTGACCAGTGACCACCCCATACCAGCCTTCATGCCGATATTTTAATAACAGGTATGGGGACGTCTGCACTTGCATCCACACTTCAAGCCCAAAGAGCATTCGTACGAGGGGGTGTTAGAGTATAAGACCGATCTTTCTAACGTGGAATATTAACACCAGGTATGGGGACGCCTGCAGTTACATCCACACTTCAAACCCAAAGAGTATTCGTGCGAGGGGGCGTGTTAGAGTGTAAGACCGATCCTAGTACTCCAACCATCACCTTAGAATTTTCTTGTTAAGGTTTTGGTTAAAATAGTTTCTTGACAATGCTCGTCAATAGATGTACTACTTTCTTGACAATGACAATCATACGTCACGACGGGGGTATGGTTATAAACAATGTACTATGGTAGTAGTCTACGGATTTGGATCATTTCTATTACTTTCTCTCCATTTCTCTCTAATACACCAATATTTTAATATATTTTCTCTTTCTATTTATTTAAACATTCTTTTTATGAAACGATTACAACCATTAGATCATAACAAGATTTGATCCAGACCCTTGAGAGAAACGGAGGTCTTTTTCTATTGAGAAAATTAAAAGAATTTGGACCGCTAATGTACTATCCACATATGGTGATACGTATATAGGCACGTACAAATTTTTTAGGCTATATGGGCATGGATGAGCCTCCACCTCCCCTTGACCACTCTCACAAATCACAATGACGCGTATATTTATACTTTCTCCAATTCTAGAATAAACTTCTCTATTTTCTCTTTTGTCAATCCACAATACCTTCCTTACTTCTATTTTTGAGAAGTTTTATGTGGTCCAAATTTAATTGTATTTGGGTTAGTATGTTTGTTTTGTCCAAACCCATTTAATTATAGATGTGATAATGTGTTTTCCTTAATTCTCTTATGCATAAGAGAGATATAGAAGATTATTAAAAACTGGAGGGAGTATATATACGATAATTGACATTTGACATAAGATTCACATTTTGGAAAAGATCCTGTCAAACTAAAGGAGAGTTCGCTACGCACCATGGCACCTTTCCATTCATGGGCCAGACAGTGGTAGGTCATATGGACTTCAGCCCATTTAAAATTCAACGCTATGATATCCGTCGACGCCTTTCCCTTAGTGGATTTGCTTCTACCTATCTCACTTTTTTTTGGGCCCTAGTTAAAGCCCTGGTGCTTCTATTTCCCACCTTTAGCGGTGGCAATAGGTAAGTCGGGACGGTCACATCGAGTTTGAGTCATATCGAGCCAGTTTACCTTTTTGGATCAAGTGGGTCGGGTCAAATGATATCGGGTTTGATTACTTCAATATTTTACGTTGACCATTAATTGGTTTTGTTACTTCATTATTAAGTCAAACGTATCAATCTAAATACTTTCATTTTGATAAATATTGAGCTTAATAATTGTCGGTCCTTAAATTTAATCAGGTCAGTTCGGGTCAATATTAGGCCGGGTATTCGGGTCATGTCAGGTTATGGGTTACGGGTCGTTTCAGGTTACAATATTCCCGGGTTATGTTGAATTTGCTCAAGTTCGAGTTGGGCCAGACTTGCCAGCTCTATCACCTTCTTGTGCAGTTGTCCCACCTGTTGTCTTGAGCCTTCATACAAGAGTCAGCCTTCACACAAGAGTCGTGAAATAGTCATAGGTCAAGGGTTCAAGGATTGGAATGGGACGGAGAGATCAGAGAGAGTTAATTGTGAGCAGAGTGGTTTCAATTGGAATTGCGTTGCTCTCGCTCCAATTGAAGTCGGTACGGGTTAAATTTGAGCAATTGTTGAAATACATATGTCTGATGAGGGTGGATTTTACATCAAATTTGCCTTTAGTGATGAAGCTACTTCAAAGCCAACTGGGAATTGGCCCAGCAGAAGTTTTCAAGGATTAGTAGAACTTATCTTCATTTGCATCAAACCTTTTCTATAGCTCATCGTGTTACTTCATTTTACCGTAGTATCACTTGTATGAAACAGTTTTATACGGGAATTGTTTCAACTCATTTGATTGTTAGTTGGTACTTGGTACAAGTCCTACAGGATAGTGGGTTTTCCGATTAAAGGAGGGTTTTCCATTCATATGCGCTGCTAGTTTCGACTATATGGACTTTAACCCGATATAGAAATCGTAAAGAAGAAAAATCATCACATGAACTGGTTAATATATACTCCGTACTTATCTTAAACAAAGCAAGGCCAAAACAAAACATAAATATCTTAAACAACCATAATTAAACATAAACAACATAAAGAAAGTAACCAAATCGTATAAACTAATGCACGAAATGGTTACTTTATTCTAACAAAGAACACTTACAAAGACTAGTAATAGTCCTTAAAACACAAACATTTATATTAAAACATTAGTTAATACATATAATAAAACTGCTTAATGCTTGGCATTCCTTTAATAAGCTGCTTCTGCTGCTGTTGGCCCTGCTTGTGTTACCCTGTTGAGGATGTTCATTTGCAGGTGCAAGGGTTGCACTGGCAGTTGTCACCGCACTTGCAACCGTTCTCAGTTGCTACACCCATCTCCATCTCTGCGTCGAAGTATGAGGTCTTGGGTGCCACCCCGAGGACTAGGCTTGCAGAGCCGGAACTTGCCTCAGCAAAGTCGGGGAACATCTTGCATCTGTATCAGGGTTTACGCGTTAGTAAATGAGCTGAGCATGATTAACCAAGTTTAACGCCCAATCATTTAAGAATCAGTAACTATTAAATGACGTTAAGTCGAAATTTGGGGCATGATCCTTTGAATGTTAAAAATATACTCCATACTTGTGTAAGGTCGTCTTGTACAAATACCAAATTTGTTTATCTCAAATCCGTTTCGCTGTAGTGGATTTTGGTTTTGGTGATGCGATCACACACTAAATTGTGAACAGTCAGTCTACGAAACTTGATTAAGCTGATTGACACGCTTCAGTGCCTCACTCAAAACACAACAAATTCACTGAAATTGCGCATCAATTGGAAAATGGCAGAGCCATTAATTATCCTAAGATATTTATTAGACACGTGTATGAACCTGATCCAAACTAATCGAGGCGAGGAATGATCCACTTCACAAATGACAACCACAGAAAATGTTTCATACTAAAAACAATTACTCGTACAACTGGTTGCATAATTCCTTGTTTACAAAGCGATCAATTTTCTCTTAATCCGTACATACACCCACATAGTCACATGTAATGCCATCTTATGGATTAGCGTCATCTCGGCAATATCAAAATCAATTTACGTCCAACGTAAAGATATCGGATCGATCACGTACACAATCATAATTCATGCCAGATATGATACGACACGACACGAACCAATTGTTTACATGGGATATAAAGGGTTAATTATTCTAAACAATCATGGGTCGATCGATACGGATCACCTCTTTTTTCATGCATAGACGGTGTCATATGATCACTCATGTTAGCCGATCTCATATTATTTTGTGACCACATCTTGATTATTTAATTATAAAAAAAGAAAGTAAATAAATAAATAATCGGAACAAAGGGATTAGTAAAATAAAAGTAATTTATGAAAGGATATAAAAAAGAGGGGAGAAGAGTATACCCTCCACAGCCGTTGCCGCACTTGCAGGCAGATCCACAACCACAGTTACCATTACAGCACGACATTTTCGCTGAAAAAAGAAAAGAGTTTTTGTTTGTATTTAGGAAGAAAACAGTAGAAATATCTGAAAAGGGAATGAAGATGATAAGAGTAGAAGAACAGCGAGAGCATGCTTATAAAGTGAAGGGAAGGGAGAGAGTGTGATAGATGGGCCGTCCATGTGTCCCAATCTTAATGGACTACATTGTCTATGCGTTAACAACCGTCCACTCTTGGGCCCATGGGTATTGATTCTTTGGACAAGGGTTTATCTTCCACGTCTTTTGATTTTTAGTGATTTTTGTTCACTAATTGCTACCAGTGGATAATGATGGCCTTGATTAGGTGGTATCGAGTCGGGTGCTAATGAGACGAGACAGATTGAAGCAATTCGAGATCAGCTTGGTCAAAGATCGTTTAAAGATTGGCTCAAGCTCGGGTTCGGTTCAAGAACTAAACAATTCACGTCAAGCAAAGTCTGGCTCGACTTGAAAAGCTCGCGAGCCTCTCGAAATTGTGTGATTAGATAATATATTGCTCTTATTTTATTAAAATATTTTATCATGATTATACTTTTGTATCACACATACCAAATGTTACTCTGATTTGCCAAATATTTTTACATTTAACATTCAAGCCTTATTATTGAAAACATCAAAAGAAAAAAATCAAAAATTAACAATTATATATATGCTCGATATGAGCTCGCAAACTTGATAGCAAGCACATTTTTTTCAAGCTCGTGTAAGCTCGAGATCGACTCGAACTCGAGTTTTGCTTCTTGACACAAGCCGAGTAAGGCCAAGCTCGGACTCGGCTCGTTAGCACCTCTAGTACCGAGACTCGGTATTGTCATTTTAGTTGTGTATTATGTAAGATTTATGATTTTAATGGATCCTATAAGTTGTGCAAGTATATGAAAGGATGATATCGAGACTGTAAATTATTTATTGACGTCTCAATTTTTATGTGTTGCTATTTTACATAATTATTGTGTAAGACAATTTTATAGAAGAAAATCTACAAAACATATTTGTATAATCGATCAATCGAGAAGTCAAATAGAATTGGGTAGGACCAAATACCGATGATCATGTGCAATTGTTCACCAGAATCCCATATTACGTGAGTTACTTGTTCAGTTATTGTGCTTATGGTGTGTAAATGAGCCACAATTATTATCACTTTCAATTTATTTAAGGTTAGAACACTTTATTTAATTATAAAAAGTCAAAATAATACTTAGTCAATTGTCATATAAGAAAATATTGAATTGATGACAATCATGCTAGTAGTACTAGTAATTTGTCTTATAAGAATAAATAGAATACAATTGATGATGAATCAATAATCATACATGGACAATATCAAATTGATCTTCTCAAAATGTTGTAATTTGTCTTACAAATTATGAATCATATATGTACAAAATCAAATTATCATCTCAAAATAAGAGTATTCATACATGTACAAATATCATTCATATTGCGTAACTATATTTATATTTAAAATTGAAGAAAATTTAATATGTAAAAAATCTTAACTAAGCTTCTATTTCTCTCGTCCCCTGAATAACATTTTATCATTCAGGGCAGAGTCGGAACTTAAATAACAACATAGAAAGCGAATCTACCTCATGAACAAAGTGTAACCCAAGAAAACTAAGATGTAAGTTCATCTAGTAAATCCTCAAAAATTAATTCTTCAACTTCAAGTCCTACACATTCAGCATCAAACTGAAGATTCATCCATCTATCATCCTTGGCAAGATCGCGAGTCGTTATACAATCTAACGACGGATCAAGTTCCGGCTTAGAACAATTCATGTACCACATTATATGATTCCATGCCTCGTCCAAAATACGATATCCTTTTGGCATTGGATGAGTCCGAGAGCACGTCGACAAAGGTGCACACCAATATGATACCGATCTCTCGTATATGGCTAGCAAAGTTTCGTTAATTACATCGAATAGTAATAAATGGTTGTTATATGAGCTTTCTTTTGACATTGTACTATGCTTTGGTTCGAGAATGGAACAACTTTCGAATTCTATGAAAATAGACGGGTCGACTGGTTGATCGGATGAGTACCATGTACCAAGAAGTTCGGTACCTAAGTAACCCGAGAGTTGTAGGATTTCTTTGACATAGTTAAATTCTTCTATGTCGTTGTTATGTACTTCGACCTGTTTAAGACTCGGAGATATATGCTCGATTGAGTGTTTCGCTTCATCTTCGTCCATGTTTGTGAAAGAAAATGTAGGTGATTCACTACAAGATTGATCTTCTGACTGTTTAGTCGTTGCTTCTTGGAGCTTCGACTCTGCATCTGTATTAGATAAGAGCATGTTAAAATGCATCAAACGTGAAACTGCAGATATCAACTAGCTTAGAAGTCACTAGAAAATGAAAAAGGGATTCAATACTTAATTTTCCCGAGGTATTTATTGTCAAATTTTTCTTGCAAATAACTTTAATTAACATCTGTCCTTGAAGAACACATGTTAAAGAAACCGAAATGTATTTAGCAAAGAAAACAATGTTACCTCCTAAAGGTGTTTGTGTTTCTGATAGCTTATGGACATCGTCTTCACAAATCGATGTTGATGTTGTGACCGATTCTCTATCTTTATCACAAGATAACACTTCAATAGAGCTTCTTGAGCTGATCATTTCAATGTTGCTTGATGAGGGTACCTTTTCTTCGACACCATCATCTTCTTTGGACGAACTTTCATAACCATCATTAAATCTATGTCTATAATCAAAATCGACAATCAAAACATCATTCAATTTTCGATCATTGAAGCTCATAATCCTCTTATTAGGTGTCTTCGACGAGAGTTCACCACTATAATTTTCACATTGATTGTTCAAAAAGTACTGAAGATCCGGAAACGAAAACATTCTCCCAAGCTTCTTTCTCTCCTTTTTATCTAAGTAATCATCCATGACTCGCAACCTTGATTTGGCATGAGTATCGGTTTTAATAACGTCTTTACTAGAACTTGTCGTCTCAAACAAATGACAATACTTATTTAAGGACTCGTCAAGAGAAGGTGACCGCCTCTTATAAGTTTTTGTATATTTACTAGAGTCCAGTGACGGTGAAATAATAGAATCACTATCACAAGTACTTACTCTTGGACTATTATCCTTAGTACTTTCTTCAGGAACCTTTTGTCCATAAGGAACCTTGTGTAACACGGCATCCATAGCAATAATATGTCTATCAATCTTACTCTCTTTAATCACATGCTTTATTTTATGCCTTAAATCTTTGAATCTAATTCTTGGAGCATGATGACTACGATCATTCAAGGTGGAACTCTTTTCAAGACGGGCATATTTATGACTACTTGCCTTACTATACGATTTCTGATTGACCTTACGTATATCAGATGATTCGTCTCTTGTACATGACAGGTGGTTAATTGGAAATGTCCCGAATCTCTTTAAGGGATTTTTCCTTGTAGATTTCGACACATGTTGCTCCTCGGAAGATCCTTTATCATCAACAATTCTTAAGAAAAAACTTTTGTTCTTGCTCATCAAGTCCCTAACATCCAAAAACTCGATTGATTGTTGCAATGAGACAGTTCTACGTACGTGCTTACGCGAATGTGATGAGCCATTCGAATTTTCTTGAAGAATCCTATTCATATGATTTAAGGACAACTCTCCTTGCATATCAACTAGATTTTCATCCCCTAGTGGACACTCAATTTTCATTTTACTACATAGTCCACATATATTATTTTCACCATGGTTTATATTATGCTTTAGCATTGTACCATTTTGCATGGCAATAACCCCATCATTATCACTATCTTCTACATGGTTATGGTTTTGATTTGTACCTCCTAATTCCGAGTTAACCGGACATGTCGAACTTCGTCTATGTCGACCCGTCCTTTTACTAACTTCTCTTGCAATCTTTCTCTTTATCCTTGTAGCTCTTGAACCTTTTGTAGATGGACTTGTTGATAAACGATGAGGACTTGTAGTTGTTGGACTTGAAGGTAATGAGGAGCTTTCGGTTGTAATACAGGTGTGAATTCCATGCTCTTGAAGCTGACAAAAAAATTTGAAATTGCAATTTAAATTAGCCATGCATATTTACCTAATTGTTCAAGAGCAGACATTAAATAGACCGTCTCACACTAAATTAGTATATACGTAGCGCAACTATTCTCCATCATGTAAGGTGGCGTGGCGTACATTAACATTATTGTAAAACCGTCTACAATGAAACAATGTTAATGATTACTTACTTGAGGTTCATCGATAGGCTCGCGGATTTGTACAGAACTCATACGATCAAAATGAACAGGATCGGACGTAGAGTGATTGTGTAGCCCTAAAATAAAGAAATTATGTACATACGTCAAACAATAGTAACATTTAATCTTACGTACTTCCTCCGTTTTATTCATTTATATGCCTTTCTTTAAAAGTTTATGCGAAATATTTTAATAAAAAATAAATAGATGATTAGGACGTAGAAAATATCAATTAAGCAAGATATCGATTTACCTTTTGCATTGTTTTTTGCATGAGGCTTTTTATTTGCCAACACTTTTTTAACATAATACCAATGGTGGTAATCAAGTAGGTGAAACATTCGTCCCCATTTAAAACTTGGATTGTTTTTGTTATGTGTTATGTCACTTGTATGTAGATTTTGTGCTTGTTTGCCCATGAAATCTTTATTGTCTTTACTTTGTTTCTGAAAACAAAATAAAATAAACAAGATCATTATCGAAATTAAACATGATTATTAACGGAAAACCATTACTTGATTTTATGAATACAGATAAAAGTATGTTGCAAAATTGTCACCGTAATTACCAAATTATCTATAACATCAACGAAATTTAACCTGGATCTCAACAATAAAATGTGTTCCGTCTTATATTATCTCGGCATTTCTGCTATAAAATGATAATTTACAAGACATTTATGAGAAAATTAAAGAAGATCATTCGTGAAAAAAAGAGACAGAGAATTTTACCATAGATTTTACTTTGATTAGAAAATGGAATCAAAATTGCAATTTATTTTGAACTGAATATTAGATCTAGATACATGATGAAGATTAGGGGAAAAAACGTAAAAGAGATAAATTATTTATCACTAATATAAATTTGACATTGTTGTTTTAAATTTTAGAATATGAATAACAAAGTTTTCACTATTGTTGGTATTTATTGCCGACAATTTCTCATTTCTCATTTTAAATTGACTTGAACTACAAACTCCATGCATTTATGACTTCTCTACTTGACTTAAAATAGCTTGTCCGTAGAATAGAATTTTAATAAATCGATTTTTCTAACGCGTGCCTGAGGGCATGCATTTGTACAATTTCGTAATACTTTCTTTCAAGTTAATTTCATACATTCGCACATCCAGTGTAAATTGATAAACACTACCAATATAATGTCCCTTTTTTTATAAATGGTACCAACATAAAAATTAATTTGTAAACGGTACCAAAATATTTCCTCCGATCTACCAATAGTATCACCTTACACTTTTCTGCCAAAATTGACATGCAATGACCCAAATGCCCTTATTATTAATTCATTATTCTCTCATATTACCCTTACCCTTCACCGCCATGAGGCCCACAAACCCCAAAACTACCACAACCATCCCTACTACCGCCACCAACTTCAACCCCTCGACCTTTAAACCATCGTCTTATCCTCAAGTGTAACACCCCCATTTATCCAAGAGCCTGGACTAGGACTTCCGAGATAAATAAAGGTGTCACCATCCCGAAATATCGAGGTAGCAGTAAACAAAGTAAACAAAACACAGTACTTTAAAAGATTAATGTCA
>JAOWBH010040446.1:0-15498 GCA_028566215.1 Silene coronaria
TACACGATGAAACATACATAGTAAGATCATAATACATATGTCTTCACATAACATCATATCGATCAAAATGGTACATTATTACGTACCTATCTAGTTTTGCATTTCATTATTATATAAATACTTACTCCCGGCCCTCACATTATTACAAGTCCCCTGCCTCGTCAAGCACTGCGTCGAACATTATCCCCTTTTCGTTTTTGGTACCCTAAACAGGTATTGGCGGTTCCCTTGATTAAATACTACAGAAAAATGAAAATAAAAATAATGGAATGTTAATAAAATAAATAAACACTTACTCAGCAAATGTTTACATTTTATTCTTTTGTTAGACGTATTTTAATGAAATGTAAACATCAAAATGAATTAGAGAGAGTATAACATAATTATCATTAAAAAAATAATCTAGAAATCAAACACATTTAGGATCTGAGGCCTCGATAATCTATGTATCTGGTTCACCACCAACATCCAAACATATTACAACACCCATTGTTGTCAAAGTCTCGATTCGATTCATCGATTCTACGATTTGATGATCTAAAAAATCTTAACTGATCCAAGATCTTATGATTCTATCATGGTTGTATAATATTACGATCATATTCATTGAAAAAAATTAGACATAGGATCATAATACGATTCTACGATTTTACAATCCTACGATCCGGTTTCATATTTTTAAAATATTAATATAAATTCTTATAAATGGCATCGCAAAACACATTTTTGGTGCAAGTTGTTGTATAATGTTCATATAACGATACTAAAATCATTAATTTTCAATATTCCATCAATAAATGTTAATAAATAAGTTTTTGGACCTTCGATTATATGTTTTTAGCAAATAAATAAGTATATTTAGTGAATTTGTAAGATCTTACGATTCTAGGATCCAATTCTAACAATTTAATCCTACCCGGCTTCCCTATCGATCCAAAGCAGAAGCTCAATCCTAACAATATTGTCAATATTCATATGATAAAATCCATGTAGATGGGTTCTGTGGTCTGCCTTCATCAAGAATAAATCAGTATTCAAATGCATTATAGTACTTAAGATTATAAAACTCAAAACTTTACCTTAAGAACTGTAATAATTAAGAATGATTAAAGGATAACAAATTAACAATATATGCAGGATCTCTACTCTCAATAATATATTATACATTGTAAGGCAGGCCACATACATAAGAATTATATCGACAACCAGATAGTAAATAAAATATAAGTATTGAATACCTCAAGTATATTTTTGTGTGAATTCGTAGAACTCCTACTTTCTTTCGATCCTTTTAGCTGCATTTATCTCCTGCAAAATAAAGGTAATTTTATGTGACTAAGACTAATAAATCGATGAGCAATCAACAATGATTTGCTTAACAAAACCAAAATTCACAACATTTCTCACAAAAGATACTAAATCATCATGGTAAAACATACTTACGGAAACTACATCACTGTCACTTAGCCTCTTACACTTGCTGTAAGACCCCGCCTACTAAAGAGCCTTCGGTAAGACCTTCCCTAGCAAGTGGAGTGCTACAGCCTCGGTTGCCCGAGGTAATACATATCAAATAGACAATAAAAGAACATCTTAAATAGATATAAGTTTAATCAGTTACAACTGAATAATCGAAATACGAAAATGAATGACAATTAACCAAAATGTCTAATAACTCAGCGGATGCTAAAAGTAAAGACTCGTGATCATCCACGATGCACCCCATGCTAGCTCAATCGATATCACCTGTCAATAACTGCTCACCATTCGTTAACACCGAATGGATCACAGCGATAACACAACGATCAAGTGTCAGTAATAAATACAACAACATGATGTTATCAATGTAAAATGCAACCAAACCACATCATCACCCACCAACTCCACAACCTCCCTTCAATTGGATTACCCATCAAAACAGGTAATCCCGCCGTCAATGGGGGACCACAGCCTATCCCACCTAAGCCCCGCTCGACGCACGGGCGACCCGGAATCATTAATGTGCACATCCTCCTCCGTGATGGGAGTCACGAGGGGTGAAACTCAAGGGTGATATCGTCTCCCAACGACTCAAAAATCACAATCACATCATCACATACCACCAACACCCTCCGTCACAACCAACAAAAACAGCATCAACAATATCAACAATGCCAACAACAATATCAACAGTAGCAAATCCCATATTAAGCATCATAGACTGAGTAGGGAAACCCTACCTCAAAGCAAAGACCGCAAGCAACAATTATAAGCAAGCTAGAAGCGTTCTTCTACGAAGTCGTCACCTATAATGAACATACAACAACATTACAACCAATACCATACCCCATCTTCCCCAAAATTGATTAGGGTTAAACTACAAATACGAAAAGCAATCTAGGGAGACTTACAATGCGAGGGAAAGAGCGCGACGGAGAATCCACAAAATGAACGGTGGCAATATGCTAATGACGATTTAGAGTGATTAGGGGAGAAATGAGGGTTAAAATGAGAGTTATGAGTGAAATGACAAAATGTTGTATTTATATCCTCCCTTAATGACCCTAATTAAAACCGCTCGATTTCTGAATTCAAAACACGCACTAGGCCGAGCTCAAAAGTCAATCGGTGGAGTAAGCCCTACTCGGTCGAGTACTAATGTACTCGTCCGAGTTGCTCAACTCCAGAATGCTCCCCAAACACAACTAACCAAAATACTCGTTCGAGTTAGCTCTACTCGATCGAGCACCCCACTACTCGGCCGAGTGAGCCCTACTCGGCCGAGCTTTATGCTATAGAAATACGCAGTATTACAGTTCAAACATTCATCACATATCAAACCACAATTATTGTTTAGGCTAGTTTAGCCGTATTGGGTTTATAAGTGACTAAGGGAGAAAGGAGTATGGTCTAAGGCCTAAGGAAGCTGAAGGAGGGAAGAAGCCCAAGGGAACACATCAGATGGACCTCGAGCTAGAGTAAGGAAGGACGGTCCATGGAGATTACAGATGGATCAAGGCCCGACGGCTGACGTATTTGGAGTCTTGGAAAGCAAGTAAACTAACCCTACTAGGGTTAGCTCATTATAAATAGAGGAAGTCTTTGTTTACTAGATATATGACATAACCTAATTCATAGCACACCTCTCATTGTATACTCTCTCTCATTAAGCATCATAGTGGAATCTTGGAAGGGTACCGTCCCCTTCCCGCTATTTTTCCCACGTTAGGATTTTCCGCATCACCAAATTTCACGTGTCATCTTGTTCAATTTCTTTACGTATTTTCGTTAAAGCGCATTAACTTAAACATCTAGCACGATTTAAGAATAAGACCACTTTAACCCTCAAAATCCTAGTTTGGTACAAAATACCCAAAACAGTTTGACGCCCATCGTGGGGCATAGTGGTCGTCATCATTAATCATCCTAGAAGTAACACACACAACATGGAAGGAAATGCCTTCAAACACCCATCATTCATGTCCGCATATCCAGGAGTATCTGAACGCCAGGAATCCCCAAACTAATTGACCCCCAGGCAGCCGAAGTGTCTAGCTCGTTGATGGCTTTGCTGCCAAAAAGGAACAAATCTGGAGTACGTGTAGTCCTGTAAGCGATGCCTGCTGGAAATGTGCCGCCACACCAACCACTCTCCCTAGCTCGGCTGGCAGGTCCTGGAGTGCATTTGGAGGCGCCACTACTGAACCCCATGAAGATAGTGATAAAAGGTATAGACACCCTACACTAGGCAATTACAGAGCTGTAAGATGAAAATCGGAGTATGAAGGAGCAATAGGCACGAGACAACAGATTGATCCAGAGTCAAATTGATTCCTTGTACAAGGAGGGCCCAGCCAACAATCAGATGGGATGTGCAAGTTTTCTGTCCAGTCAGCCTAGAGCAGGCGATAGAGACGCAAGACGCACTTATCCAGTAGACATAGTAATAAGGCTAGATATGAGAAGTGTGACACCAAGCAAGGGGATGGCACAAAAGGGGGTCAGATTCCCTATTCCTACAGCCGGCTGCCTCAACGCCACACCGGGTAACGTCCCGCCTAGCACTCTCTTGCGTACTGACTATCAACCTGCTGCAGGACTATCAGGTAAACAACCTATGGGAAAGAGCATCCAATTAGGACCCATAATGATGCCGGTAGCCACCATTATTCTGAGTGGCATGCTACAACCACAATTCGTAGACAACTGGCAAGGAGGTGTCAGACCAACCTATCAGTTCCAAGCCAACCAGAGTAGGGATGACACATTGAGGGACAAGCTAATCATGTTAGAGACAATCAAGAGTCTGGGGTTCAGTGAGAATGACCTGCAGAAGAAGGCTATCTCGCTGGTAGGATTCAGCGGAGAGACATCCCACTCACTTGGGGAAATCACGATTCCGACCTATGCGGGAGGTGTCAACAAACAGGTCAGGTACCTGGTAATAGACGGGCCGGCTACTTACAACGTTATATTAGGAAGACCATGGCTGCACCTAATTAAAGATGTCTCATCTACTTACCACCAGTGTGTGAAATTTTCCACGCCCTGGGGAGTAGAAGAGATACGAGGAGATCAGAAAGAGGCAAGGGGATGCTATAAAAAAGCGCTGAAGTGTACGATTAATCCCCCAACATAGGAATTACATGATCGGTGTGTCTAGGTAGATTACACCGAACCAACAATGGAGGAGCTAGATCAAGTCAGCTTAGACGCACTGCTCCCGGAGCGCACGATGTTAATAGGGGCGAAATGCCTAAGAGAACAGAGGCCCTTGCTAATAGGGTTCCTCCAGCAAAATATGGACTACTTCGCATGGTCCCATGATGACATGGTAGGGATCGATCCATCCATTGTCACACATAAGCTGAATGTCGACCCTAAATGCAGCCCGGTCCAGCAGAGAAGAAGGAAGTTCGCACCAGAAAGAAATTAAGTCATAAATTAGGAAGTGGACAGCTTACTGGCAGCTAGGAAGATAAAGGAAGTCAAGTATCTGGAGTGGTTATCAAATGTAGTGGTAGTTCCCAAGAAGAACGGAAAGTGAATAGTGTGTGTAGATTTCAGGGACTTAAACAAGTCGTGCCCAAAAGATTTTTTCCCACTACCTCACATCGACGCCATGGTAGGCGCTACAGTATGCCATAAGATGCTCACATTCTTGGACCCGTGGAACGGCTATAATCAGATAAATATGGACCCTGCTGATCAGGAAAAGATGACATTCGTGTCTGAAAGGGGGATCTACTGTTACAATGTATTGCCTTTTGGTCTAAATAATGTGGGATCCACCTATCAGAGACTGGTAAACGGGATGTTCAAAGAACAAATAGGTGAAACAATGGATGTATATATTGATGATATGGTGGTAAAATCGAAGGTGGCTGAAGAGCACATGCGCCACCTAGCAGATACTTTTGATACGCTGAGAAAGTACAAGATGAAGTTGAACCCATCTAAGTGCACCTACGGAGTGTCATCAAAAAAGTTCTTGGGATATATAGTAACACAAAGAGGGATAGAAGCCAGCACTGAGAAGATTAAGGCCATACTTCAGTAAAGGTCACCATAAAGGCCGAAGGACGTCCAACGGTTAGCGGGGAAGGTGGCAGCCCGTAGCAGATTCATCTCGAAATCTTCTGACATGTGCCGACTCTTTTACGATATATTGAGGAAGGGTCATAGGTTCGAATGGACCAAGTATCATGAAGATGCATTCGGTGACCTGAAGCGCTATCTTAGCACCCCGCCTCTACTTTCCAAGCCAGGGCAAGGGCAACCGCTGTTGTTATATCAATTGGTCACCGAAGCCGCTGTAAGCGCAGTCCTAGTAAGAGAACAGGAGAAGGCGCAGCTACCGGTATACTAAATGAGTAAGTCTCTCTTTCCTGCATCTCTCTAAAATTTAGTTTTGGCATTAGCAACAACCTCATTTAAACTGCGCCCTTATTTTGAATCTCATATGATACGTGTTGTGACTAATTTCTCTTTAAAGTCAATTTTGAGGAAGCCTGAACTGTCAGGCAGGTTGTCAAAGTGGTCAGTACACCTCAGTGGGTACGACAATCAGTACGAACCACGCACAGCTATCGAATCTCAGGCACTAGCTGACTTCGTATTGGACTTCAGTCCAGCCATATCGAGCTTAGCCTCCCAAGAGGTGGAAGCATTGGAAAGAGGTAGCAGTAACACAGTATGGACGTTACATACTTACGAAGCTTCTAATCAGAGGGGGGGTAGGCGCATGTATAGTTCTGAAATCCCAGAAGGGGGAATTGATAGTGAAGGCAGTTCGATGCGAATTCAAGGTGACCAACAACGAGGCAGAATATGAAGCGCAAATATTAGGCCTCTAGATGACTCTAGACATAAGAGTAAGAAACTTACAGGTGTATGATGTTTCTCTACTCGTGGTCAATCACGTCAATGATTCTTGTACGGCAAGGGACACCAAAATGATTGCTTACTTGAAAATAGCAAAAGAGCTGGCTGGGATATTTAGCGATTTCACAATATCCCAGGTCCCTAGAGAGCAGAATGTTAAGGCTGATGCGTTAGCCAATTTGGGAGCAACCTTCAAACTGGCAGAGCTGACCAGTATACAAATAGTGCACGTATTAACGCCAGCCATACAGAAGGATGAAGGTGCAAAGATAACTGGCAAAGCAATTGGAAAGCAGGTGTTGGTAAGCACAAGAAGAATTCGACTGGAGAAAGCCCTACTTAGATTGGCTCAAAGACGACGTCATACCAGATGACAAGAAGGAATCTAGAGCTTTCAAAATCAAAGCCTCCAGGTTTATATTGATAGATGACGTCCTATTTAGAAAGTCTTTGGCATGGCCATACCTCGGGTGCCTAAAAAAAGACGAAACCAGGAAAGTACTAGAGGCCATTCACAGTGGCGAATGCGACAACCACGCAGGAAGTATGAGCTTATCGAATAAAGCGCTAAGACAAGGTTACTTCTGACCGATAATACGCGAAGACGCCATGGAGTTCGCAAAGAGATGTGATGTATTCCAGAGGTCAGCACCAGAAATACATCAACCAGCAGAGCCCTAACATCCAGTAATCTCCGCTTGGCCATTCATGACGTGGGGTATGGATATCGTCGGTCCATTGCCTAGGGCTCCAGGAAATTGACTATACATCTTGGCAATGATAGACTACTTCTCAAAGTGGATCGAGGCAGAGGCATATACCGAGGTGAAAGACAAACAAGTTATATCTTTCATAAAGAGAAATATACTATGCAGATTTGGAATACCGTCGGAGATAATATGCGATAATGGGTCACAATTCGTGTCGGACAACTCAGAAGGATTTTGCGCCAGGTGGAATATCTCGCCGAAGAAGTCTGCTCCTAGAACTTCTAAATCCAACGGACAGGCGGAGTCAAGTAATAAAATTATTATTGAGAACCTGAGGAAGAGATTGGAGGAACTTAGGGGCAAGTGGGCAGACGAACTTCTTTTAGTATTATGGTCAGACAGAACAACCCAAAAGGAAGCAACGGGACAAACACCGTTCAACTTGCTGTTCCAGGCAGAAACAGTAATAACTTTAGAGGTCCTGGTCCCTATACACAGATACGGATGCCTGACAGCTGACGCAAATCAGGGAGAGCTAGCCAGGAATCTGGATACGATAGACGAGTTGAGGGAAAGCGCTAAAAAACGAATGGCAGCTTGGTACTAAGAAAAGTGTTTCAAAACACTAAAAATCACAAGGCAAGCAAGTTCGCCCACAAGTGGGAGGGACCATACCAGGTGGAAAGTGTCGTTGGCCATTGGGCGTACAGATTGATGACCGTGAAAGGTCAAATCATACACAAACCATAAAACATTCTCCACCTGAAGAAATATCACATATGGCGAGGAGGGGGATATTAGTGTACAGAGGACGTTTTAGTATTCCTGAGTAGCTAAAAAAAGGAGGGGGGAGGGGGGTGGGGGGGGTAGGCATACTGCAAGCCCTCAAAGTATTTTAAAGTTTTATACCTTTCTTTTTCTTTTCTTTTTTCAGCAATTTTTGGTCTTAAGACCTGAGGCTTTCTGAAGCCAGGATGATCCTTGGTACCTCATGAGGAGTGTCAGGTATCTTATGGCATCTCGAGTCAGTCCATTAAAATATTTTTCGTTTTGCTAAGTTAAATATGGCGGTTATCTCTGGAAGAGACACTTTGAGCCTTGTTTTCCCATTAATTGTCAGATGTGATAAAACAGGAATTGCCTTGTATTCCTGAACGCGGGGTGACGAGGCACACGGCATCCATCATGTCCAACCTAATCCTTTGTAAGGCACCCTCACGAGGAGGGCAGAACACGAAAGAGAGTTGGCAAGTCTGCTCGATGCGCACCAGTTCCCCTGATAGCACCCCCAAGGTAGCTAACAACCAGAGTACTCGATACAAAAGGGCCCACACATCTGGAGAACATAAGAAGGTGCTGGCAAACCAGTTGTCTCTTCCTCCGACAGTCCTAGAACGACTCGAAAACTTAAACTGCTATAAGCCTGCAATGGCTACTAAACAATGGCGAACACACCATGCATCATGAACAAGGTTAAGTAGTCCAAAGGACCCCCAGCTCACTAAGCTATAAGGGCACATGTATTTATCGGTCAAAGTATACCCGCCCCTTGGGCAGGCACAAACCTGGAAGTGTTTTACAAATACTTACAAACCTGCGTCACACAGGTCCAGGCCACAAAAGACTTAACGTTTAAACAAAACAAACAAAATCAGAAGGCTCATTCTGTGACCACCCTTTCACCCTCCTCCGCGGCCTTCTCACCAACTTCTAGCTGACTTTCCTCTGCAGGTATGGGATTGGACACAAGAAGCTGATTAGCAGGAATCCCCTCAGTGGTTGCAGGAGCATAAGACGGAGGCTCCTCCATGTGAAGATCCCCAGCCATGGTCACTGGAGAGTTGATCTCGCCAGCATCAAGCATTATGAGGCTGAGGTCCGGGTCACGAGGAAAAAAGGTCTTGAATTGCCTTTCTTCATCTTCTATGTCCTGAAGAGTGAGCGACCACTTGATAGCTTCACGCATGCTATCCATTTTGCCCTTCCAGGTGGCGTGTGCACCAATGTTGGAAGCGAGCTCAACCAGGTCCTTGATTTTTGCCTCGACACGAGATATCTCCTTAGTCAACCTCTCCATAGCCTCCTGAGAGCGCATCATCTACTACTCATCTTCGAGACGTTACTTAAAGGCATTGGCAAGCTCAATCTTCAGATTCATTACTTGGGTCCTCAAGTCAGCACGCTGCTTCTGGAGATCAGCACAGGAAGCATCCAGCTCCTGATTCTTCGCGGTAGTGGCCAGACACTTAGTGCGTGACCTCTTGATCACCTTTCGAGTAATCAGCGCAAATTGCAGAGTCTGGTAAGCATGAACCAGGCATAAGTTGAAACACGAAATATGTGAATGGGAAGATAGAAATTAAGAGTGCACGAGAGCTTACGACGAAGGCGTTCGCCACATCATCATCAGCCATATCTTCAGGCTCCATCTTACTATACTCATGAGCAAAGACAAGAAACAACAGTTGATCCATGGCAGGCCAGTAGGGCGTATGATCAGGGTCACCGAATCCCTCAGGGAAGCGAAAGGTTAGCTTGCCTCCACCAGCTGCAGAGCTACTAGGAGGAGTGGAGGGGCGACGAGATAGAGGGGTGACTTCGAGTGGAGCTTTGACAGAGCGGAGATTGGCGCGAGGGCAGCTAACTGCAGGTGAAGCCTGGGACCCAGAATCAGCAGCTCTCTTCTTAGTAGCTGAAGGGGTTGAAGGACTCTCGGCACTTCTCTTCTTAGTCTTCTGAAGTAGAGTTTCAAAAGGATTGACACGAGTGTTACTTGCAAGCATGTGTCAGAAATCGACACCCCAAGTAAGAAACCTAAAATTGAGGCGCAAGAAAAGAATCTACCTGAAAAGATGGTGTGAGAAGACGGTTGAGAGCTGGAGGAAGAAAAACCAGGAAGAAGTTCTAGGAATTTGCGATCAGACACTGTAATGCAGTGAAACTTGGATAGCGAGGCGGCTCTATTCTCAGATAAGTCAGATGTGTTGGGTTCTGCGCGCAAGGAAAGGCTAAGAAGGTGTGTGGAGCAAGAAAAGAAGAAAAGCTAGAGAGTTATTTACTCTTGGTAGATAGCCAGGTATGGAAGAGGTAGTCGGCAGGAGGATTGATGGAGTCCACTTTGACATAAAAGAACTCCTCAAACCACCTCTCGTCCTTAGACTTGGACGATTGTTTCAAGAATTCTTCGGAGCCCTCGCGAGCCCTGAGAGAGTATTGGCTCTTGCCAACCGAGCGGATCTCAAACTTGTGAGTCGGATCTTCCAGGGTGATGTCAACCCCCTCAGACTCATTAATAGCAAGGCATAACAAGAGAGCACGCCAGGCATAAGGCGAAACTTGGGTTATCGGCATGCGGTTTAAATGGAGAAAGTCTTGGATCATTTAGGGAAAGGTGAACCTGAGGCCGTACCTAAATGGGTATAGGTACAGAATACCCAACCCTCTCGGTATCCATCAGCCTTCTGGCCAGGGGTCGGAATGTGAACGACAGAGTTTCTACCTAACCCCAGGTATTCTTTAATTCTGGGAATGTCGGTAAGGGTCAAGGTGGAATCACAGTTGTTGGGGTGCTTAAGGAGCTCCAGAGATGGAAAAAGTCATCAGGTTCAAGGTTAATAGGGTGGGAAGATGAAGATGCTTGACGAGTCTTACCCATGAAGCGAGCGAAAGTTGAATAAAAGAAAGAGTACAATAATGCGAGAATTACCTGAGTGGAAGATGATCAAAGCAAGCACGGATGACGAGAGTAGTGAGGATGAAAAAGATGAAGATGAGAAGTTGGGGATTTCAGAAGGTTTTAGGAGGATGGAAGGGAGTTGATTTAATAGGGAGTATGAAGTATTTATAGTGGGGGAAGTTAGGGCAATTAATGCACTAATTGAATGGAGAGTGTTGGGGAAGTTGGAGGAGGAGGTTTCTAATTACAAGCAATTTCCCGCTCCCTTGCTTGCGCACGGTTCCGGAAAATTGGGGGCAAACTGTTTGGGCTAAATTTAGCCACATTGGGCCCAGCAGCAACTAAGGGAGGAAGGGGTATAATTTAAGGCCCAAGGAAGCTGAAGGAGTAAAGAAGCCCAGGGAGATGCGCGAGATGGACCTCGAACTAGAAGAAGGAAGGTCGGCCCATGGAGATTACAGGTGGATCAGGGCTCGATGGTTGACAGTACGAAGTCTTGGGGAGCAAGCAAGCTAACCTTACTAGGGTTAGCACCATTATAAATAGAGGAAGAGTTTATTCATGGAAGGACATAATTCACAGCTAAACACACATTGTACTCTCTCTCATTAAGCATCATAGTGAAATCATGGAAGGGTACCGTCCTCTTCCCGCGGTTTTTCCCACGTTAGGGTTTCCGCGTCACCAAATCTCGAGTGTCATCTTGTTCAATTTCTCTACGTATTTTTATTAAGCGCGTTGACCTAAACATCTAGAACGATTAACGAATAAGACCACGCACCTTAACCCCTCAAAACCCTAATTCGTTATAAAATACCCGAAGCAGGTATAATTTTTATTTTTTAAAATTACTATGTATTTGTAAAATTTAAAATTAACGGATCAACTCGAAAAACAAATAATATAAAAAAATATAAAGAAAAACGGAGGAATTATGTACGTACTTAAAAGTCAAACTAATAAGCACCAAGTAAACGACTCAAGTTAGGTGTGTTGAATGGCTCACCTTTGTTCCACGAGCGTAACAGAATAACCTCAATTTACTTGCACGGCACCTAACTATATACTTTGTCTTCCATTCAAACACACACAAACAATCCCGTTTACCTACCCTTTATGCAGCTTGTATGTAATTCTCACGCGTTGAAAGATTTGAAGAGAATTGAACATTTTATGTATTAAGAAATTTCCCTACTCATTGTTAATTGAATTTGTGATGGATTACCTTAAACTTATGATATGGAAACCTCTTTCTATGTAGGAGAGGTGATAATAAGAGCCGACCTTAAACCGATCTCGAGCTCACCTGACTTTGAAAAAAATTATCTTATTATTATGCCCGCGAGCTTTAACTCGAGCATATATATATAATTGTTCAATTATTATGTTTTTTTTTCCAATACATTTTCAATATAAATAGTTAAAAGTAATGTATAAAAATATTGGGGAAATCTATGAAACATTTATGTTCGTTATACAAAGATATAATCATGATCAATATTTTATAAAATAAGATGAATATAATGCTTTATCACATACTCCTGGTAAACAAGATTATACATCCGGATGTATTATACCAAACTCCATATATAATTGAGTTTTTGTGTTTTTTTTAATTGTATAAAGTTTATGAGTTACATGTTAGTTTTTTAGTTTTTTGACGTCAAAACTCAATTTTTTCGTTCTAAGCTTATATATAATGTTTTTGAGTTATATTATAATTTTTTTTAACTTAATGTTTAAGTGAATGGATTCAAAAACTTTATAATAAAACTCGTAATTTATGAAACAAAACTAAAAAACTTTATCTTAATGGTTAGAAAGTATAAACATCAAACGTACAAACCACTTACCTCTCATCTAAATCAAAGGTTACATTTGACACTATTCATGGTTGTAGAAATTTTTTGATGTTATTTGCAATATATAAGAGAAAACATAGTTATGTGAGATCTTATTTGATTTCTCGTCATGAATGTTATAAGAATATCAAGATTTTATAATTTTTTGTAATGTATAACTAAAGATATTCACATTGCAAAACACGCCTCGACAAGTGTGATGAAGTCAAATGTAACATTTGCTTTGGATGGGAGGAACTGAGGAAGTAAACATGAGCCGCTCGCGAGCTTTTCGAGTTGAACCAACCATTGCTCAGTTTGAGTCATTAAGCTATCAAGCCGAGTCCGAGCTCAAACCAAAACGGCATTATTTTTGTGTCTGTCATCATGTAAAATTATTTTTTTATTATTTCATTGTTAAAATTTTAATATAGGGAGCAATTTCTAATTGCCTTTCTAGGCTTTTTTTTTCAAAAATTTGATCATATGTAGTTACTTTTTTTCTTAGTTATTTTGAAAATGTGATAAACATAGAACGTCATTTTCGGTTCGGCTAAATTGGCCGGGTGAGTTTCTCTCGTTCTGGCCGGGCGACATAATTCTTGCATCGGGTCATTTTACTAAAATGATCATATCTCCCTTATTTCTCGTCCATTTAAAGTGTGTGACGTACCTTTACGACCGTAAAAAGATAAGCAGCGCTATCACCTCCAACTTGAATCACTTCATTTTTATATTTAGAACGAAGGTTATGACCGTTTAAAGTTGTCCCTTCTAGTAAGTAAGTTCCAAATTTGTTGTTTTGAAGTAAGGTTTATGTCTTGTTGTTTTGTTAAGCCCTTATTTTAATTTTTCTGTAGGATGTACTAATACTTTTTAAACATAGAACACATTTATTATGTCCTTTCCCATGCTTGTTAACTATTTTGGGTCTTGGATTAAAGTAGAACATTTTTACCTTAAATAGTTAGTTCATGTTTGTGTGGATTGAATCAAAATCTCATGTCTTGTGCATCCTCATAACTTGTCGAACTCCATGTTGATCTGATTTGGTTGTGAATGCATCTCGTGTGTGTGGGCACGCATGTGGTAGTGTGAGTATGACGGCGTTGTTAGGAGATGGACGCTCAACGTGGATCGACCCGGCTGTCAAATGTTGTAGGTGTCGTTATGCATTGATTCGATACCGGCTTGCTTTTTCTTCCCTTACGAACCTTTGGTCATGTCTTATGGGTTACAATATTCGAATGATCTAGGCCTTTATTGGTCATGGTGTACAAGCCATGTTTCCGGATTGTGGGTTAGTTAGTCGACCTTTGATTATGTTGTGTGGGCCATTTTTTGAGTCTTAAATGTAACACCCCGACCCAAACCTATGATCGGGAGCAGTCACTCAGAGTAGCTCGCTAGGTTATGTACATGACCTACAGATTAACTGCGGAGTTCTTTTGCATGAATGACCAGAATAGAAAGTGCATTTTGTTGATATGACTAGTACTTTTGATCCCTTTAAGCACAAGTCATTTAAACCTATCAATGGACCTCTTCAAGGAAGTACCCCACCCTAATAACGCCTTCGATTCAGTGGAGTATTACATTAAATGTGAGATGTTATCGCATCTTGAAACAAAAAACGCTATGTAAAAAATCTGGCGCTAGATTTAGACTAAGGACGTAATATAATCGTAGTCCTATTTGGGAAGATTGAGTCTTATTTTGATAGCTAAATCCAGCTTACCAGAGGTCAAGGTTTCGGATCAACAAACCTCTATCATGTTTGGGTCGGGTCGGGTCATTTTGGGTTTTGGGTCAAGCTCGAGATTTGAGTTCAGATGTCGGGTTTGGTCAGGTTCGAGTCGGGTTCTTCAGGTCGGGTCATTTAGGTCGGATAAGTTTTGTCAGGTCTATAGAAGTCCCCATGCAACCCCCTCTCCATTTTATAAAAAAGCGCCTCACCCTAATCTAGAAACTCTGTAAAAAGACAATTCTGAAATAGACCAAGGCGGAGAATTTAATTTCCCTTTTTCCTAAAAAAAAAAAAAAAAATCATTTGTCGGTGAGGAATGGCAGCGTCACCGACCGTAACCGAAGTAAAGGTAGCGAACTTGTTGTTTCCGCCGTCAGTTAAACCACCAGGCACCCAGAAATCATTCTTCCTAGCTAGCCAGGTGAGTCGTCATCATAATTCATACATACATTTTGTGGGGGAACTAGAGCCTAAAATCGGCTCCCCTACAAATTAAATATATGAATAGTCATTTTCTTTTAAATAATTTGTGTACATTATTGTTTTAGTGATTAGTTTACCTTTGTTTTATTGACTTAGACAAAGATGATATGGTTGAGTCAATGTGTAGCAGATGTTTTAATGTCATGAATTATAAATAAGTCATGGGTTAAGTTTCAAAATTATGTTTAAAAGATTTTTGTTTTATTGAGAATTTATTTACACAATTTTTCATAGAAAATAGTGTGAAGTTTGTGACTCTTATAACTTATAAGTAAGAGCAAGAGGATCTGATAAACATAGAATGTGGCAGGTGTTAGAGGAATGGAGATAGGGGGTAAATTTGTAAAGTTTACTGCAATCGGAGTATACTTTGAGGATTCTGCTATTCCGGAGTTAGCGCCCAAATGGAAGGCCAAATCTACCACTGCTGATTCCCTTGAGTTTTTCCGGGATATTGTTACAGGTACTTTTTTTTTCAATTATTATTATTATTATTACGGATATTTCCCATGGTACCCCTTAATTTTGTCAGATTTTCCATGGTACCCCTACTTTTAAGAATCTGTCCATGGTACCCCCGAGCTTTCATTTTTGTGCCCATGGTACCCCTTAATGTAACGGCCGTTAACAAGCCGTTAAGTTTTGATGACGTGGCAATAATTAGTAAATAAAAATAAA
>JAOWBH010040557.1:0-15496 GCA_028566215.1 Silene coronaria
TAACCTATACGGTTTACCGTCTCACCTGCAACAAAATAAATATATAGCAAGACAAGTCCATATAACAATATATGACTTCCGTTTACCAAAATTGACAATTAAATGTATCCAAAATTATCCCTATATGCCAGTATATACCGTCTCAATTATAAAACACACTGACTAGCATCCCAAATGATCCATCTCAAATGATCCCTACATGTGAGTATACACCGTCTCAACTATACAATTCACTAATTAGCCCCCAATATGATCCATATATATCAGTATACTCCGTCTCAAATATAACACATAATAACCAACATTCAAAATAAACATATTTTACAAGTAATATCGAGTAACCCGTAATTATTACCTTTTTCCGAACGAACTAATCCTCTATGACGAAAAAGTCTTCGACTGGACCATCCATCTCAGTACAAAGGAATGACGGGAACGACGAGAGGAGTGCTATGGAACGAAAATAGTTGAAAACGAATGAGAAACAGAGCGACGAGATTGAATTATAGACCAGAAATTGAAAAAGGGGAAAAAAACACAAGAAGAACGAAGGAAGGAACAAGAAGAATCAGCGGTGGGATATTATAAAATGAAGAAGCAGTCTGCCTGCTATTTATTATACGTACGTTTCTTCATCATTAAGAAATATAACTCGTTTCTAAAACCGTCTCGAATTAAATTAAACCGATTTAACAGAAAGTCTAAGAAATAAAATAAAGTCAATAATAAATAAATTTAATGAGTCAAAATAAAATAAACTCAGACTGTTAACATAAATAATTCGATATTAGCTCGAATCGGAATTATTAGCGATTTTTACTAAATTAGCGGATTTTATAGAGATTTGCTAATTTAGCAAAATAACTCAAAATAGCTAATTGGATGATTTTTCCCAAATCCATCTTAAGTTCACGAAGGACCGACTTTCATAAAGAGCTCGTAAAAGAAACTGAAATCGTTAAATAACGTAATTAACTTCAAAATAAAAATTAAAAGAATTTTATCTAACTTAATATAATACGGGGTGTTACAGCCACACACGGTCTGCTTCAATAATACAATTAACCACGAAAGGACATATAATATAACCATGAAATGCAAACATGAATGCACAATCACAAGTCTCCAACACCGTCACTCCACCACCAACTCATAGGGCAGAATACGGATCGGATATCCGATCTGAAATCGATTTCAGGCCAGATATCTGTATCCGAAAATCATAAATTTCATTATCCGATATCCAATACGAAATATTCGGATATCCGATTTTAAATATCCGAAAATTTCGAATTGGATATCTAAATATACGCTATCTGATCCGCTCATTATGTAATATGAGTAAATCAGTATTTTTATTAGTATTATTACAATGATAATTATGAAAGAAAACCATAATTACATTCATTCACTTAAATTCAATTAGGAAACACAAAACCATATCCAGATTTAGCCTTTATTTGAAACTTTAAAATTTAATACAAAATAAAATAAAATCCTAAAGATAACTAGTTTACATAGAAAACTAGATCTACCATTTTCACCTTATATTTAATTTAGTTTTGACATTACTAATAGAAATAGAAGCAACGACAGCAACAAAACTCATATAGAGCAGCAACGAAGACGGAGCAAGGACGAAAATTTCTGGAGTAATGGTAATAATGGATAATATGGAGTAATGGTTGAACAACGAAGAAGTTGCCGAGGATGAAAAGTAAAAGCAAATGAGATATGTAAAGTGGGAAGGTTAAGAGCAAATGAAATCATAAAAAATTGTTGAACAATGAAGGTTAGACTTAGAAACATAAATATGAATGAGTGAATGACGGCAGAAATGCATGCATAGTGTTTTAGGTTTAAGATGTAAGCGTAACACTCCTATTAACCGAGAGGCCACGAATAAGGCAATCTTAATCAATGGAGGGTCACATACTCGGTTTCTCAAGTTTATGGTACGAACAAATTCAATCCCAAGCAATTTATATAAAAATGAAGGTGAAGGTACGAATAGTCATACCACATAATAAGTATTCCAAATACATAATTCGACTCCACTACTAATGTCATAATACTAGCACGAATACATAACATGCTACAAAAAGACTGGCGACATCCTCAATACAGCTACCAAGCCCTCGGAACCCGCATGCTATACACATGTTTACATGTTAAGCCACTGCTCCCCATATGAGCGGAAATCGTCATGTGGATCAACACAGTTTTCTGAAAAACGTTAGCTTTTCCAATTGCATGAAAATGACAAAACATGTGAATGATATGAAATGCAACTAATGCAACAAGGGAAAGGATATTACCGTACCACCACACCTCCTCCAACCACATCGGTGACGGCATCGCAACACCGCCACCGACAACCTGGACCGCAGTTCGAATCAAGTACCGGGACGCACCCAAGTGCGGGCCCGGGACCTAACCGGACCCCTGCCCGACGTTACGGTGCAGCGTTAGTCTCTTCGTACTCAAGCCATGAATGTGCACATTTTCATTAGGGTGGGAAGCCCTAATAGACGACTCAAGTGTAAGACAGTCTCCCAAACGTCTTAAGTCTCCTCAATAACTCATCTCAACAAACCCTACCTCCTTCAACATCCGCACAACCATCATAAAGTAACCATACCAAGGTATGCCAAACATAGCTTGGTACCAACAACATCTATCATGTAAATGCATAAAAATAGATATCCTTACATGATTATCAACATTTTCACAAACCATATTATATGCCACCATAACTCATAATCATATCATTTCTTCCTTTGATGTCATTTATATGCCAACACAAATCTCATTATTTTATGCTATGAATAATTATTTCAACAATACAAGAATATATTTCCTAGCATGTGACAATGCAACTATTATGAACAAATGCATAATAATTCATACAACCAACAAAACTAAGTAGCGAGAACCCTGCCTCAAGCAAATTCCTTTAACTAGCAAGCTCACTAGAATGACTCCTCAACAAAGTCTCCTCCTACATATTTAAGAGACAAGCATCACAACCATATCCTAATATTACATATTTAATCATAACAATATTTAATACATAACCCTAACCTTACTAATTAAATAGGTACAACATAAGTCTCTCAACAACTAGATTTAGGAATTAAGGTAGAATAAAAAGAGGGAATTAATGACAATGACTTACCAAACTTCAAAGGAAAGGAAATGGTGAAGATGCACTACAATGCTGAAGATGACAATGAAGAAGATGGTGAATGGTTGGGGATTTTGTGAGGATAAGGTTGGTGGGATTTTGTGTTTGAAAATAATAAGAGGTTGTGAGAGTGATGTTTAGGTGAGCAAGGTGATAAAAAATCAGATTTTGAACATGATTAGTCCTTTTCAAAGGGCTCCACGACAATCTAATGCGCCTATTCCGTCCAGCGGCCACTCGGTCGAGTGCCCGAGTCAATCGAACGAGTGAGCCTCCCCACTCGGTCGAGTGACACCCTTCACTCGACCGAGTGTTAACCTACCAGGATGGTGCCACACATTGGCACTCGGTTAGTCACTCGGTCGAGTACCCTGTTACTCGGCCGAGTAAATAGTCTAGAGTTTCAATGTGTTACAGTAAGCATATGGGCTCACAGCCCAACCTATAATATAAGGACAATTATGACTTTTATTATAAAAAAAAAAGATTTACCAAGCTTTTGGATCGGATACAGATATCCGAAAATTTGAGAAAAGATATCCTTGTCTGATCCGATATCTGAATATTTCGGATAGGATATCTGATCTGAAACCTATTTTCGGATAGGATATCCGATCTAAAACCTATTTTTGAATAGGATATCCGATCCGAAACCTATTTTCGGATCGGATATCCACTTTTTCGGATCGGATATAGGATCGGTTAGGATAATCGGATTTTTTGCCAAACCCTACCAACACACCAGTAACAAGGACACATCCACGGTACCCACAACCCGGTGACAGCACCGCCCATCAAACAGCCAGACCGCAATCCGTAAAAGGTACTCCGGACACACCCGTGGTAATGAGCCCGTGCGCTAACCAAACTCTTGTCAGACGTTGTGACACATCACAAGTCCATCTATACTTAAGCCATTAATGTGTACATCCTTATGAGAGTAGGAAAGTCTAATAGACGACCCAACCGTAAGACGGACTCCTGATGAACCGCCTTACATCTCCTCAACAATTGTATCCCTCAACCACATCACCACCCCGACCTCCAACATCCACCACAATCACATATGGTATAAAATGCAACACAATATGCAAACCTTCTCATGCCTTATGAATCTCAATATGCCAACATGCACGTATCATCAATGCCCATTCTTATGTTATAATGCATTTCCACCCACAATATGAGACTAGTTATCAATTACCCACAAGTTGATATGATACGATTATACCAACAATAAGAGACTAACACCCACTCCCATATACATGTTATAATGCAACTAAACCATCATAATCACCCCCTTAATGATACAATTAACCACTAAGCATGTTATAATGCAAATGCTCTATTCATGTGAGACTAGCTACAACATCAACCATAACATATACAACATCCATATTATTACAATCGAGTAGGATTAACCAACCTTTTAGCATATTCCATAAGCAACTGGAAACAAGCGTCTCTTCTCATAAAATTGTCTCATCCTACATAAATCACATAATAACCATCACAATACATCATATATCATTATACTAAGTAAAACCCTTTATTACAACCCCTTTATTACCCATTATACTAATTAAAATTACTAATTAACATAACCTACAAAACCCCTCAAAAGTTAGAATTTACTAAAAAGAGAGATCTTGACTTACAAGGTGAAATATGCAAATGAAAGATGAAGGGTGATGATGTATCTTCAAATCCAAGTTTGCATCTTCACAAAAGATGGTAGGAATGTTTAGAGAGAGTAAGGAGAGGTATATAGAGGGTTTAAGGTTTGTAGAAATGAAGAAAAAAACTTAAATGAAGGCTTATATAGAAAGGCCCAAAACACGGAACCCAACACGCGGATTCGGGGTCTGAGGCAGAGCACTCGGTCGAGTGCGACCTGCACTCGGTCGAGTGCCATCAAATCATGCCCTTCCTGAACCAAGACACTCGGTCCACTGCACTCGGTCGAAATTACCTTATACTCGGCCGAGTACTCCATTCTAAAGTTCTCGAGTATTACAACTATAGTGGGGTAGCTACGTAGATTATCGTTTAGACAAGTCGATGTTAAGAAGTCGAGGGTACTAGAAGGTAGGTCTCTTTCTATCGATATGAGACAAAACCAAGTCTAATCTTATTTTCACACCAAATTAGTCCATACTCATCAATTTTCAACTCATGTCAATACTAGTCATAAGTCTTCGATCTAGAACAAGTTTAAGACAAGTAAAAATGACCAATTTTTGTTGAGACATTTTATCAAAAACCTTGTAAGCATAAATTTATGAACTATCCCAAAGCAACTCAACAATCAACTAAACATGTGAATCTACCCTTATAAGTTATAATCTCATCATATATCCCCCCTTAACCCTAGAACATGATCTTACTCACTCATAACATCAACAGCACAAGTAAACATATTGGTATTCAAAACAAACATGAAAGCAAGTGTAACACCCCAATTACCCGACCAAGGTAATTTAAGGCGCTAACATCTCGGTTTCCCGATGTAGTGTTTCAAAACTAAAATTAAAGAACATTTTTATATAAATAACATGTCTAGTGAATTACATAAATGACTAACAACATACAAGTAATAAAATACAACTCGACTATGTCTATATCATCTACCTGGTGACTATGTATTTGACTCCAAGTGCATAGCGCGACCCGAATCCCAATCAACGCCATATATGAACATGTATATCAAATTGTTCCCTATATGATCAGAAATATCATATTGATCAACACAGACCACCCCAGTTAAAGAAGGTGTCAGTTTTACACATAGTCACACACGGTCAGTTTCAACAATATAATTAATCACGAAAGAAAAATAGGCGTGAATATGAAATGGATAAACACAATTCTCCAAACGCCCACTACCACCACTCGGTATCAAAGACACGCCCACGATACCCATAACCCGGTGACGGCACCGCACCACCGCCCACCAAACAGCCAGACCGCGGTCCGTAAAAGGTACTTGGGACACACCCGTGGTACCGAGCCCCATCGCTAACCAAACCCCTACCAGACGTTGTGACGCATAACAAGTCCCTTTATACCCAAGCCATTAATGTGCACATCTCTATTAGAGTGGGAAACTCTAATAGGCAGCTCAAACATAAGGCGGTCTTCCGAACCGCCTTATGTCACCTGAACAACCATATATTACAATCACATCTCCACCACAACCTCCAACATCCACCACAATCACATGCAATACAATATACAACATATAACGTCAAATATGCAAACCGTCTCATGACTCCCATATACATGTTATAATACAAACCCAACCATTCTTATTATCCCCTTAATGATGCGATTAACCACTATTCATATTATAATCCATATGCTCTACTCATGTGAGACTAAGTACAACATTAACAACAACATCTACAACATTCATATTATTGAAACCGACTAGGATTAACCTACCTTTTAGCATACTCCATAAGCAAATCTGAGACAACAAGAATCTGTCTCACAAAACCGTCTCATCTTACAATAATCACATAATAACTATCATAATACATCCTATACTGTTATACTAATTAAAATTCCTTATTACCACCCCTAAATTACCTTTAGTAATAATTAAAATCGGTAATTAACATAATATATAAAAAAAAGCCCAAAAGTTAGGGTTTACTAAAAGAAGAAATTGACTTACAAGGTGAAAGGAAGGAAGAGGGGGTTAATCATCTTCAAATCCTAGCTTAGAAACCAAAGAAAAATGTTTAGAGGGGTTTTAGAGAGAGGGAGAAGTATTTGGAGGCTTTAGAGGGAATGGGAAATGATTTAGGTTTAGAGAAAATAAGATCCCTACATTGCTATTAACAACACTGAACGGACCCACTCGGTCGAGTGTCCGAGCACTCGGACAGGGCACCCCACTCGGTCGAGTCACTAGTACAAAAATCATATATGGCTATGGTTAAAAAAGGCATATGGCTACGGTTGTGCAACCGTAGTAAATCAAGGGGTAGCCTTAAGTAAGGGACTTATGGCTACGGTTGTACAACCGTAGCCTAAAGTATAAAAGGCTACGGTTGTTTTAATGAACCGTAGCCAAAAGTTATGAAAAGGCTACGGTTATATATGAACAACCGTAGCCATATGTGTATAAAAGGCTACGGTTAATATAAACAACCGTAGCCATTTCTCAATCCGAAAATTAAAAAAAAAAAAAAAAACATTTATGCTAATATATTTTTGAGCTCCACAATTAATATCCAATGTTTATGAATTCAATACACAAATGTTAATACTTTAATCTCCAAATACACACTTTTTAAATACTTCCAAGATTTCCATCTACAATATTTCTACCCAAGATTTCCAAGAAGTCCTCATGATGTAAGATGTACTCCCTCAAAGACTTGCCTGCAACAAAAGAAAATATATCATTAACATTACATGAGCACAAAATAAAGATATCGACTGTATTTGTGAGTATATACAATTTTGTTACTTGATAGACATAAAGATGACATGAATTCGGAAATTGTACAAAAATTAAGTAGAAAATAAGTTATCCACATAGGCTTAGCAACCCCAGCCATAGTTTGAAGTGTAGAAAATCACACCATAAGTTATCCATAGGTTTAGCAACCCCATAGGTTTAGCAACTCCATAGGTTTAGCAACCCCATAAGTTTAGCAACTCCACAGGTTTAGCAACCCCATAGGTTTAGCAACTCCATAGCTTTGAAACACAATTACAAAGTTCACATCACTGATTCACTTTATTTGTGTTATTTTTGTTGTAGTTTGGAAAGTTGTTAAGGTTTCCTGTTTTTAAGAGTTGCGTCATGTTGGTGTACTTTTGAGTACTTGTAATTTAGATGACATTAAATTTTAAAAGACTTGTTGCAATTGAAAATATGTCATTCTATTTCCCTTAAACATTGTATCTTACATTCCATTAAAACTGGCTTACAAAAGGCGACAAGTCCATTAAAGCTGTCTTACAAAAGATGGCAATTCATTTGCCTTAAAAGATGGCATTACAAAAGATGGCAAATCAATCTCACATTACAGGCTTAACAATGTATTTGCCTCACAAAAGATGACATTCTACAGCAACATCCATAACTATGTACAAATAGTTCAACAACAAATTGATTGCTTGTCAAAAAGATACAGCATCAGTAACTACTAAACAAAGGGCTTCATCAAATCTGGCTTCCATGTGAAGGACCTTGGCTTGGTCCTTGGCTTAACTGCACCACCTCCTATGTAGAAAATATCAAACAATTGCATTAGTTACAGTGAATATTGTATGAATGGGACACATTTAGTGCTTTTAATTAGTGGCTCACTTACTTGTTGATTGCTAGTATGAACATTGTTGTTGGCTGGTATGACCCTTAGTGGGTTTTTACACCCTTTTTTGTTATGCCCCTTGCTGCCACAATTTCCACATGTTTTCTTTGCTCTCTTCTTCTTTACAGTTTTTCTTGTTCCTTCTGTTTCACTAGCTTCTCTTCTCCTTTTTTTAAGGCTTGGCCTACCATGCATTTTTCTATAAGAAGGTGGCTCTGGTTGTGGGTGGTCTGTTTTCTCCCACTGTTTTGGACCAGGGAGAGCCTTGATAAAATGAGAGTAAGCTCTTATATACACTTCCTTTGAATATGCTCCATCAACATATTGCCTTGGATCCCCCCTCCTCTTCATAATACAAGCATATGCATGTATGTAAGGTGGTGCCAGTTAAATCCCATTTGAAGCACTTACATGTTCTTTTCCCCAAGTCAACAACATATCTTTCCAAATGATACCCCACCTCAAATTTATGAGGGCCTGATTGATCAATAGTACAGTGTCTACATTCTCTAGCAAGAATTCTTAATTGCTTAATAACAGATGGCATCAAGTCTCCCTCAAGTTTTTCTACCCTCTCACTCTTTGAACAGATTCTAGTCATATTATACCTCCTAATCCACTCTAACAACTCAAGGACTGGCTTATCCCTACACTTTCTAAGTACATTATTGAAACTCTCACAACAATTGTTTAACATCATACCAGACTTACACTTAGTGCTGAAAGCATGCCTAGCCCAATGCTTAGTGGGTATTAAGTTCAGGTAAGTGAAACCAGGCACTGACATCTCTTTCATCTCTGCCATACACTTATCAAAGTCTTCCTACAATGGTTAAACAATCATAATTAACAGTCACTACATTGTAACACAAACACAAACACAATGTAGTCTAGTATAAGTATAGTTTGTATAGTTTATTACCTTAGTGTAGGCTCTTGCAATTTTTCAGAAGCATTGCTTAAATGCTTCACCTGGGAATGACAATTTGAAATTAGCCCAAATGTGTCTACAACAAAATCTTATCTCAGCATATTGGACAACCTGGTTGAATGCCTCAAGCAAACCCTAACACAAACACAAATGAAAATTAGTGGCTTTACTAAGCAAATGAAATTTTTTTCAAATAAAAGTTGCAATTTGAATCTTACCTTTTGTCTGTCAGAGATGAAAGTTATGTTTTCACCAAGAGCCTCTAAGTCCTTTATGAGCAACTCTAAAAACCAGATCCAAGTAGCTGTATTTTCTACCTCAACAATAGCCCATGCAACTGGATATATATTACAGTTGCCATCTTTCCCAACAGCTACAAGGAGCATGCCTGGGTAGGGACCCTTCAAATAACACCCATCAACTCCAAGAATAGGTCTACAACCAGCAATAAATCCAGCTTTACATGCCTTTAAACATACATACATTCTTTGGAATACAGGTGGAGGCTTGTCTATATTAGTCAACTTCACAAAAACTGAGCTTCCCACATTGTATATCTTGAGTGTTTCAGCATAATCCCACACTCTTTTGTATTGTTCACCAGACTCACCATAAATCATTTTCAATGCTTTATGCTTAGCATAATAAGCCTTCCAATAGGTTATATCAACCCCAAGATCAGTCATTACATGTCTTTGAAATTTCTCAATCTTTGTTGTACTATCAAGCTTCCAATAGTCAATGTACTTTTCAGCCAAATACAAAGAACTACACTTTTTATTTAATTTCTATCTGTCCATCCACAGTTATGAGCAGATCTTAAGCTCATAACTTGAAAAGTTTCCTCATCTTTCAATTTTTTTGAATGAACCTTAAAGTTACATCTTTTGTTTTTACAAATGCAAGTTGGCAACTTAGCCCTACCACTCACCCAAACATAGTCACACTTTTGTTTGCAGTAAACACTCACTCTTTTACTTCCATTATGAAGCAAATAATAGTCATAACCATTCTCAACTGATTGATGCCTTAATGCCTTTCTAAGTATCTTGTTGGTGGGAAATTTTAATCCAAAAGACAAATTAATTGGTGCTTTAAAATCAGTATCAGGGTTAAAAGTAGGGTAATTATTTACCTCAGACTTACCCTCACCATCAGATCCATGATTACTTGCAAGCTCATCATCATCTGAAAGCAAATCTACATCAGAGTTGATGTGAATTTCATCACAGTTGCCACCATCATCCTCATCATGCATCGTTTTTTTATCAGATGCCTCAAGCTAGGTTCCCCTAGATGACAAAGCCTCCAACCCTCTACTCACTGATTCTGAAACATTCTCATCAACAGCCTCAGCAAATAGATCCTCATCACTATCATCATCAAAATCTCCTTCACTTAATATGACATCTGGATCATCTGACTCATCCTCCTCATCTGTTAGAGCATCTATATCAAGCTGTTGTTCAGCTTCAAGCTCCCTCTCTTGTACCTCTGTTCTACCAAAGACTCAACATGTACCTCTTGTACCCTAGGATCAGCATATATATTTGGGATAAAAAGATTTTTAGACCTAAACAATGCAGTTTTGGTCGTCTGTAAGGTGTTTGAGCTGAGTTTTTTGAGTTATTTAAAGATATGGCTGAGGAATATGAGGTAGGATTTATTTGGAGTGCATTTGGTAGTAATAAAGGTTGGGTGGGTTAAGAAGGGGTAGGGACCACATAAATATTCACAATACCATTCATATCCTTGGTTGTCATCAAAGATTCTATATCTTTCTCACTCTCAATCCTTTTTTTGCCAGTAAAAAGGCTTAGACCTGGTCTTCTATACCACATTTCATACCCCTCATTCAATTTTAAATCATTTTTTACTATATAAAGTAAGTTGAAGTAACAAAATTCATCCTCATCAAACTTCATAAGTACTCCACCTCCTACATATTTAGTGTTATATTTTTTTGTCACAAAATTACCACCATGATATATCCTTAAATTTGCTCTACTTCACTGGTTATCCATCTATTCTATTCAAGTACAATAGCAAAAAAAAAAAAGTCAAACAAATAAAATACATCATTTTTCCAATTAAATAAAGCATAAGCATAAGAATTATTATAATCGTATTGAAAAGTGCAAAAAACATGTACCTAATTGAATAAAATAGTCATTACATGCATAAATTATATTAATCGTCACTAATCTCAACAATTCGAATTAAATTTAGGGTTAACTTTTCTGGTGTTTGTGATCATCTTTACATCAATTTCTTTCTATCAAAAACACATTTTTTAGTCAATTTCAAACAATTAAACATATGATTTCAAAATTCAACTGATAATTATTTAGGATTAACTAAAAAGAGGGTTTTTTGTTCTGAATAATACCTGACAACTGCTACAAGCAAACTCGATCAAGCTATGGAGAATTTGGAGGATGATAATCAAGACAAATGCAAGGTTGATGATTAATTAACAAAGCTTCTTACTTGTTTGTTGAGAGAAAGCAAGATAGGTGAGGATTATGTAAGGAGGCAGTGAAAATGGAAAAGTGAAAGAGGGGTTGATTTAGGGTTAAAAAATGATAATGTAAAACAAACATACAAGTTTTAACGTGTGAATTAGAGTCAATGCCTGAGATTGACTTTTTTTTGCCGGAAAGTTAGATTAAATACTAAAAATACAAATAAAAAAAACAAAGGTAGCATTTTACAAAAAAAAAAATATAAGGTAATTATTTTACAAAGACCTCTAAATGTAAGGTAGTTTTTTAACAAAAAAACCCGCCTAAGAAATCAGAACAACTAGTGTTACAAATAGCACTTATTTATGAATCAATAAACAACAATAATGAAAAGATATTTCTTATAAATGTTCACACATAATCTGTTTCCTTGAAATTAGAAAACGTCACATCCCTACAATTTCTGCCCATAATCAAGCTGAAACAAATAGAATGGGTGCTAATAATGCTAACACAATTTAGAAACAAACCAGATAAATTATACACGATGAAGTCCCAGTTTTTCTTATCTTTTTAAAGTCATTAAATTCGGTTTTAAGAATAAAAATAAAAGAATTACAAAGTCTATCCAAATAGCTTGTTAACCCAGAAAGGAAGCCAGCCAGTCCGGAAGCGGGGAACAAAGGTTCCTTGGTCGGGTTTGGTTTGCCCACTTGTCATTCTTATGCGAGCATTCCTCTCTAACAACAAAGGAATTCAGCTATCTATAAGGGCGCCTGATGCCCCATTGAAGCATTCATATAAAATTGAAGCTTTCATCTACAAATGCACATGCATAAACAACTATCTATTCCCATTTCGTAATTATCCAAAACAACTACACTTTACTTGGAATATGGATAAAGAGAATGGAGTGAGGGAAAAAGAATTGGGGGTCATTACGATTACGACATAAACAGTCATAGAAGAGGGATAGTGCTTGTATAGTTGAAAAATTGGGAATCAATCAACTTCAATAAGGGGACGTTTGGTTAGGGATCTTTAGGAAAGGGAAAGGGAAAAGTAATCAAAATTGATGATTCCCATCGTTGGTGTTTGTTTGACACACACAAAGGGAATCGAATTCCCTCCCTTACCTCCAAATCCCTCAAACTCCTTACCCCTCACCCCTCTAAGGAATGAAATTCCATTACCCCTCCCACCCCTCAACCACTTCATTCACCAACTACCATGCACCACTACCACCCCCACCACCCCAACACTACCATTACCACTGCGGCACTAACACTAGCCACCCCATCGTCGTCGGCGACTGCTTCCCTCAAACGGCTACCACCTTTAATAAGCAGTTAAAACGCGTAACCATCCCGAGACCGACGACACCTACGGCCCACCTAAACCGCCGCCTTTACTGCCCTACAACCCCTTACCCTTAGTCAAAATCTCCATCATAAAGACCACCAAAAGTCTCGAAAAATGCTCTGCCACCACCGAAGTTCACTCCTCAACCCATAAAAACAGCAGGTGTTTTTAATGGTAGGGGTGTGAATTTCGGTGGTGAGAGAGAGTTTTTCGAGACTTTTGGGTGGTCTTTATGGTAGTGGGTGGATGTTTAAAATGAGGGTGAGATTTGTACCATGGTGGGACAGGGGAGACGCCGTCAAGGGAAAGTTTCACCGACGTCTGGCGGCTGTCGAGGGTGAGAGGCAGAGGTGGTCTTGTATGTTGATGGTGGTGGTTGGTAGCTGAGAATAAAATGGGTGTTTGTTGATTTTTATTTTCATTCCTTTCATGAATTAACCAAACAAGAATGTAAATTAGGGTTAATTCCTTTCCATTCCCCTTCTCTCCCTTTGTTGATTCCATTCTCTTTCCCTTTCCCGAACCAAACGCCCCCTAATTGTGTAGATGGGATTAAGCTACAAGCATAAATGTGAAGAAACCCATAATAAACCTTATGTGAGTTGTCCCACATTGATAAAAAGATTAGAGGAGTTACTAGTTTATAAGGCAATCAGCTACTCCCTCTATATCCAATTGATTTTAGAGTGGAACCTCCTTGAACTTATGAAGTAGACTCTCTCCCCTCCATACGGGTGCGGCCCAGACCCAATATTGAAATTTAACATGGTATCAGATCCCACAGTTATTATGCTATGATGAATTAACTGGGCCAATTATTCGCGACCGTTATAAATTACACGGTTTGCTTTCGACGGCTGGAAGAGGGGCTTAATTGCCTCCCAGACCCATTTAAAATGAGCCTCACATTCGAGGGGGAGTGTGAAGAAACTCATAATAACCCACATGCGAGTTGTTCCACATTGATAAAAAGATGAGAGGAGTTACCACTTTATAAGGCAATGGGCTACTCCCTCTATTGCCAATTGGTTTTAGAGTGCAACCTTCTTGGACTTATGAAGTGGACTCTCTCTCCTACGTACGGGTGTGGCCCTGGCCCAATATTGAAATTTAACAATAACAAACAAATTGAACTAAATAATGAACCTCATGCTTATTGAAAATTGAAGAAACAATATGTAAAACAAACCTTGGTTGATGATTTTCTCCTTTTTCGCCATTGTTGATATAAATAAAGAGGCAATGAAGTTGCTGCTGGATGTGAATAATACGAGTTTACTAATTGGGAAATGAGCAATTAATGATTTAGTGGGTATAGTGTAGGGGAAGCTTTTTGGGGAAGATGACAGTAAATATTTAGCATAGGACGGTTATCGGATGACAGTTTAGTCAATTATGATTAGATGATAGTTTAACCGGGCTTTTAGTGATTTTTTTTATTCTTTTAAATTCTACCCTTTTCTTTGGGCTTTCAGTTGTTGGGTTCATCTCATGCTATGAGACCGCCCTATACAACAATTTGTGAACAACATAAACCACCCAAATTACTAAAACAAAGTATATAAGCAACTTATCAAAGCCCAAAATCAATCAAAAGTTCAAATAATACCAAATAATAAACCTAGCAAGTTCCCTAAGGACCCTAACTGATTGCAGGTGATCATTTCGGGTTCGGGCCGATCATGGGTCGAGGGTAAGAAGAATAATTTTACACGACAAGTCAAAGTTGACTAAGGTCTGTCCACTTAAATGGGCCTAATTTTGTACTCTTACCGGCCCTTTCTTTCTTGTGTGCCGGTAAAGCTATCCCATAAATTAATCAAATAACAAAAGTTGTTATACAGGATCATTTTATACATACTAGTTAGAGATACGCGTGCGCAGCACGCGTGCAGTATTTAATGTTAATCATTGTCAGCGATATTTTTGGTTGCTTATACTGCAGTTATTTGATTTGTTAAACTACATTCGGAAATAATGCAAGTACAAAGGAAAAATATTGAAACATTTAATTTATTTATATACAATAATACATTTAGAAAGCACGCGCGGGATATATTATATAATTATTGCTTCCCTTATGTTTAACTGACGCCATTATTTTGATATCATCATGTGCGTCATTGCTTAGTCGTCATCTGAAATTGTAAGAAGTTCAATTTCAGGTGCTATTTCATGTCAGGTGGCAGTGTAGTATTCAGCCTTTAGTGTATTGTAG
>JAOWBH010040668.1:0-15492 GCA_028566215.1 Silene coronaria
TTGTGTTGTGTTTATTGTGTTTTATTATCTTTTTTTTTTTTTTTTGTTTTTCTCTCTCTCTCTCTCTCTCTCTCTCTCTCTCTCTCTCTCTCTCTCTCTCTCTCTCTCTCTCTCTCTCCAATACTTGTTTGTATGTTGTCTATTTGTTACTTTTGTTTGTTTTCTACTTGTCATTTCGCATGATTATTTTTTGTTTTAATATGTTTTTTTCCCACATCTCTATACGTTTTTATTTATTATTGGTAACATGGGTTTAGAAGAATTTACATGTGATACTCTATGATATCCTATAAAAAGGATATCCTAATTTTGCTATGCTATCATAATAGTTGAATACATTTTATGGGAAAATATGGTACAAACATTATTTTTTAAAGTCCTTTTTATGTATCTAATTAATTGAAATTGACGGGTATATAACAAAAGAGAGATAACATTTAAAAACTCGCAAAATTAAAGTGATACAATGTAATTTTTATTTGTCATATAACTTATTTGAACAATAAAATTCCAATTTAGAATGTCCTGTTTGCTTTAATATTTAATTGTTATTTAATTTTTTTTAAAGAAAAAAAGAAAAAGTAAAGTTTAGTATATATTCTGAAAAAAGAAAAAGAGGAATGGTGAAAGGTGATGTTTGATCCTCTCTATTTTTTTTCATTTTGTGTTTCTCCCTCTTTAATACATTTTTTTATGTTTTTTTTTTTGTTACTTTTGTTTGTTTCACATAATATTTTTGGACTATACATTTTGTATATACATTGTTGAATAACATGGTTTTAGAAGAGTATAAATAAGCTCCTCTATGTTATCCTTGTACAATGATATTCTAGTTTTGTTATTATAACATTTGAATACAATATATGAAAACAAAATGGTAAAAACATCATTTTGTAAGTTCTCTTTTATGTTTCAAATTAATTGAAATTGACGGGGTATATAGCAAGAGATAAATAACGTTTATAAAGACCGTAAATTAAAATAATTCAATGTAATTTTTATTTTTCATATCTTATTTTAACAAATAATCCCATAATTTACGATTTAGTATTTACTTTGATGTTTACCTATTATTTATTTATTTTTAAGGAAAAAGAAAAAGAAACAAAGTTTAATATTTATTTTCTTTAATTAATGATAGTCAATATTTATTGTACTTTAATTAATGATATAATTTTTCTAACTTTTTCCTTTTTAAATAATGCATGATGATGTGGATTTTTCAAATGAACATAAAAAGGAGAATGGTGAATTTTGGTGCTTTGTTATTGTCTTTTTATTATATTTATAGATGTTAGTAAAATGATATTAAGCATAATCAAGAAAGCCAAAATCAGAAGCATAGAAAGAGAAGAAAAATGAATCATTAGACGATAAGGAAAAAAAATACAAGAAAAGCAGGTCGACCAATTCTTTGTCACAAGAGTTAATAATCTCGGTATAACATGAAAGATAGATACTATAGGATGCAAACTGTTTTCATGGAGTCATGTACATTATTGAATTAGAAAAGGCAGGACTAGGGATGTATGAGTATAATTATCGAGCCACAAATCATCAACAGAAGTACTATAGAAGAATAACTCCACAAAAGTCATGAAGCATTGTGGTGCTCTTGGTAACATTTGCAGGTTGTCTTTCAGAAAATAATCATAACTTACATTGCCAACTAAAGACGCCTCTGTTTCAAACTTAAGGTCAGGGAAAGTAACTACACTTTATTCATTGTTATGAGTCTGCATGAAATAAAAAGCTGACAAGCTACATGATTTCCCTAATTGATAGAACATCCAACATGATGAAGATGATACAAAATATAATTATGAGGGAAAAAAAACATCATGTAGAGCATATATGCAGTTGATTCCAGAAAAATATGATCACCTGTTGTTTGAGCTTGCATCTGAGAAATTATTTGCGACTATGTTGCTGTATGCACAAGGAATAAACGTATAAGGGCCATGCAACAATCAAGGCGGAAACTGCATGGTATATGATATAAGCTAAAATAATCCTTAATGGCACAGCTGTACAGGTCATCGCTTGCATCAATTGGACCATACTCCTATATAAATAGGACATAAAACATACAATTGCAGATTTGGTTGGCTGACCCACGATGGAAAGTTCCCCGATAATTGATTGTAGGACACATCTGTAAGATTGAAGAAAGGTGTTTTACAGTAATAATCAATTGTACGATGTAAAGAATGGAGTACATGTATTTATAGTAGAAAAGCTAAGCTAATTATGGTTAGAAAAGGGAGCCTATAGACAAGATCAAATCTATTCTATAATTACAATGTGAATGGTATAAGTAAATAGAGTAAACTATTATTTAGAGGATATTTGGTTAATAACATCTCTGTGAACCAGCATGTCAAACAAGATTTTATGAGTAATAAAAAGGCTTCATGGAAAGTTACAGAAAGTTTCAAAACCATGTTTCTTTGCAACGTCAACTTCCTTATGTCACACCAGTTACATCATTGGAACATAAATGATTCCTTTCCTTTATTGCCTTGGTGAATTAGCATCTCTGCCATCATTCGTACTCATTATTTATCTTCTGTAACTCTTATTTACGTTTACTTTTATAATATTCTTAATAGTTAAAATCCACTTGGTTGTTCTGGTGAATCTTAATTTACTATATCCAATATTTTGATATCAAGTTAAAAGCAAATCTTCAAAGAACATAATTATAGCTTCAGATTTAAAATCATCTGAATGCTCGATTATATTGCGCCCAGACCACAACTGTCTTATATATTATAGCAAACTTCTAGAACTCACATATTAATCAGAGATGGACTCTTTTGAGCTGAGAGGACGCCTGTAAGCTTGTTATTTCCAAGGAACCTAATCAAGAATACACAATAATTTAATAAGATAGCTTCCTGTATAGAGTTCCAAACCCATACCACTCTAGTTTGATTCCTGATTCCATAGCGATACCATTATGCAAACCAAACGTCCCCTAAACTGTAGTACTATACCCTGAGATAGCCATAATGTCCGACGAATGTAATTTAAAGAAACATAACTCACAAATAAGTAAGAGAGGGGAGGTTGAACAACGAATCTGGAATCTGTCCTGTAATGCTGTTAAAGCTGAGGTCCCTATTGGAAAAGAAAGCGTAATGAAGCACGAAGAGAGCAATTAGACAGGCTGCATTAGTTTACATGTTAATAGAATTTATCCTACAGAATGTTAAGATGTTTTTCCCATTTAGATGGAGTCAAAGACTTACATATACATGCATCACACTAGCACCATCATTGGAGAATGAAAGATAGGATAAGCAGCAGAGCTGCTGTTGTCTTTCCAATTCGCAACTTTTATAAACTTCTTCTCAGCTTGGTTCATTTGCAAGGAGAGAACTCTCGCCTGTTCTCGGAGAGAGTTCTACTACTAAAGCGACAAATTTTAAGCTATAAAAGAGATTGGAACTCAACGGTTATTTTTGGTTTATTAAGCTTCGTATGTGGAATGTCAGCCCTATAAAAACGTTTTTGTGTTATCATTTGAAACTTTTTTACTTATGTTTTGTTTGATTTCAAACCTTTTTCCTTTGATCTGAGTATTCTCTTTCCTATGTGTCCAAATCTTTTCTAAAACTTTATTTACTTGATTTTTCTTTATACTTATTTTTATCATATAAACCGCTTCTTAGTTCTCCTTTGAAAAAATGTAATCCAAAATTTTCAGTCTTTTTCTTTTCCACTCTATTTATTTACAGATTAATTCATTTTCAAGTATCTTGCTTAGTTTAACATCGTGTTTTCCTTGTCTCTTGTTCTTCCAAAGTCTGATCATACATGAACGATTTCAAAGATGATTCAGGCTAAGACTGCACCCCAAATCATTTTTGGACGCAGGTGTTATAGGCCTTATAGCTTTTGTTGTTGCTTTTTATTTTACCATCAGTACCAACTTCTAATTTAGGCCCTCACTAAATAATGTAGAAACAATTGGGCTATAATGTATAGAAGTGACCCCCAAGTCCCCCACGACGTAATTAAATTAGCCACGAAAAAAAAAAAGTTTGCACAGATTATCAGCATTCAGCAACCTACTTACAGGTAAGTCAAACTTTGTAATTGTCCAATGCTACTAGGTATGGGACCGGTGATGTTGTTGTTCTTCAAAGCTCTAAAGAACATTGTAAAAATATGAATTTGTCAGAATGAAAGATTCACATAAAATAAAATGTCGAAGAATATGTCCGTGAATTTAGTTGCCTTACAAGAATTTCAAGGACGTCAAATTTGTTAAAAAACCCAGCGAAGAGCTGCTATCTGACAATCCGCTAATTCTCCTAATGAAGGCACCAAAAATCATAAAAAATTAGTTACTCGAATCAGATATGACTAATGACACAAGTACAAGCCCTCTATTCATGAGATACTCAAATCGGAACACGTGAACAAAGAGAGTGAGCAAGTCCTAGTAGAGTAAAGGTTTCCCTGATAAAAGAACAACTCACAGTTCCTCCAAAGACGCTAGATTAGACCATTTTGAGGGTATTGGTCCATTGAATGAGGTCCCCTCAAGCCTTCTACATAGAAGAATGCATAAGTATGTTTCAGTAAACAACTAAGTCGACACTAAAGAAAGTGGATAAAAATTCGTGAACAGAATTTTCTTGTCAAAATTTTTCTCACAAGGCTTGAAGTTGGCTTCAGTTCCCGATAATATCGGGTATAACACCTGCAAGTTCAGTGTCTGATGCCCACCTAAATGATAAAAAGTAGACACTCAGAAAAATTGAGAGCATTAAGTTCAAGATATGTAACTTTTCTAACATCTATATCCTGTAGAAACTGATGTCTAAGAAATCAGAAGGATATCCAAAACTTGAATTGTTAGAACATGTAAACAGGTAGGGCCACACCCAAACAGAGGAGGGATTGACCACTTGACAACACAGAGTTCCATCCTAAAACCAATTGCCAATAAACGTAACCCCCTTAGTTATAAAGTGATTCGATATCTCTTTCTCCAACAATATGGGACAGTCACATGTGGGTTTTATCTTCCAATAATAATCAACACCATGATATACATCATCTTACTTTTGACTTCTCATGTAGAATATTCAGAAAACCTGACAAATCAACGCCTAACTATATATGTTGATAGTGAGTAAGAAAATGCACGTGTCACTTTTATAATCTGTGAAACATAGCTTAACTATATAGATCACGGGAAGTGGCAAATAAGCCCAAATATTTGACATTATTTGCAAATCAGCCCCATAACTTTCGACTAGTGCAAATTAACCCCATAAGTTATATATAATGTGCAATTAGCCCAAATATAGATATCAAGCCATTTTCTCACCGAAAAAAGTTGACATGACACCGGAGCGATGATTAGGATTGAGTTAGATAATTAAAAAAGTGTAACAGCAAATTTTGTATAACGATAACTGTAGAGGTTTTTTTTATGCACTCTATATGAGGTGTCGACTTGTATTCTTGAGAGGGTCACTGGGACTTGTTCTCTCTCGAATGTTGTAGCTTGAGTTTGATTTTCTTGGGCATGCGGCACAGTTTTGGTGTGCTTGTTGACTGCTTGCAGAGGTGTCTTGAAGCTTGAGATTATAACTTCTCTCTTTTCTTCTTTATGATTTCTCTATGATTTTTCTCTCTAACTTTGAGATGAATGAGAATGACTTTATTTATAGAGTTTCAATCCCCTTGTTGGACTTTGGTAGTCACAGGCCCATTTATGGGTTTATTAGTGAACTTGGTCCAGTTTGATTTTATTTCGGGTTTCTTGATCCGGATAACCCATTTTGTAATCCGAGTTGACCCGTATTTCATCTAAACGAGACAAAATAATTAAATCGAGCTAAAATTTAGTATTAACTCAAAATAATTAATTTATTTTATTTATTCGGCACTTTAATAAATTTTCCATGCCTACAAGACCGTATTAGCCTATAAAACCGTCTGACACAGCAATTATCGAAATAAGTTAATAAATAACATGGAGAATCCACAAAAGCAAAAAGATAAGAAGCTTGAACATACCAAGATGAGTTGAAAAAGGATGCCTTTGTCAACATTGACAAATTCCTCATCCCACTTCTTAAGCTCCTCATCACCATCAGCGGTTTTCGCATCGACATGTTTCTTACAATACTCGATAACCTTGAACAAGATTTTGGCAGCAATTGGAAGAGGAATTGCGTTGTCACCACAATCATTTTCAATCCTATGTTTTATTGTTTGAGATTCCAACGCCACAATCTCGTCCACCTCGAAATCCTCGCCGTCTGATGATTCCAACATAATCTTCTTAGATGTTGTTTCCGCCATTGTTGTTGGTTTTGCTTCTTTTATTTTCTCTGTTTTTTCTGTGAGAGTTTTTTGTGATGGAAGAAAAGTGTGAGGTGAGGTGGGTATATATAGTGTAAGGGATTCTAAAAGGTTTCGGAGTTTAATCTCACATTAAAGCAAACTTAAGGGCTAGTTTACCACTTTTGCGATTTTTGTGTTTTCTTCGACGAAGTTTAGGATTCTGGAAATTTTAATTAATTTTTAAGGACCTAATGGAAGTAGGAAACAATGAAACATAGAATGTTTACCAAATTAGTAGACGGTTGCTTATTTGGTAAACCGGATTTTTTTAATGGGAGTTTTTTTTGGTGCTAAAAAAAAATAAAAATAAGGAAATAAAATAAAAGAGTTTATTTTATTCTCCCAAAGATATATAGAGAAAAAGGGACTCTTGTTCTTATATCTCCAAGTAGGTTGAATTAATTGTTACTTCGTCTCAATTCCAGTTTCCAGGTATTTGAATTTGTCTCGTCTCTTTTGTATTTACATCAATCTAAATGCAATACGACTCTAGGATCATGTATTTATATATAATTTCCGCTGCATATCGCGATTATCATACGCATCCACGAGCTCATTGTTAATCCGGTATGTAAGTATCTACTATGTCGTTTATCGTACATGATACTGCTCCTTTCCATTCAACTATTTGTAATTATTTATGTTTAATTAAATTACTCATCACAAAATAAAATAAAAACATTAAAAAACAATTGAATAAGAGTATATTATTGTTGATTATTGTTGTTGATGGTTGAAGTTTGATACAGGTAAGAATTTTCACTGTAAATAGATAGATTTATGTTATACCCGATCGATTTTCAAGGTCATTTATGTAAGAGTACGTTTAAAAGATATACAGATAATTCATGCGGTACCTAAAGGTTTCGATCATTATTATTACTCGTTTGTTACCATGAGTTCCATCAGTTCGTAAAATTATTTCCTTCAATTTTCCAATGTTATGAGTTTAGAAAGCGACGAATTTCTTTTTTCAAGCCAAATATCTCCTAAGACAATTGTATTTGTATTTGTGTAACATTCAATATTTAGTTTGAATGTATGTCGAAGTGTGATGTAAAGAATATTTAGTTTCCAATTTTTTATATGCTTCCTTTCCAAGTTAACTATCGTAATATATTTTTTTTTTTTATGAGAATCAAACCTCTAACTCCATGGCTGGGATAAGAAAGTTATTACCCCTATGAGTCTTTGTTTTAGGCAATTATAACCATCTTAGAAGATTGTATTGTATCTTTAGTTTTTAGAATAGTATCCTATGCACAAATTGTATCGTAAATATCGTAACCTAGCTTGTACTACTAAAAAAAAAAATCGTGCTTGCACACATTGATTTATTGATAATTAATTTACATGCTATTATCTTACAGAATATCAAGGTGAACAACAATCATATTATTCGAACCAAAAATATGGCGAGACAATTATTGCAAGTGAGATCGATGAGACAATTTACAAGTGAAGATACAGAGAAATTGCAAAGCGAATTTAATGAAGAAATATGCAAACCTTTTTCGAGAAAGAAGGAAGAAGAAGATCTATCAAGAATAGCAAAGGAGCTTAACGATTTTAGGAGAATGGAAGAAGCTCGTAGGCATGCTTTCGACTGTGTACAGAGAACAAACAAAGAATTAGTAGCGAAGTTGGAACAAGTTGAAAAGGAAAAGAAATCAGCGATTGAGAGCAACACTGCGATCTCACAAACTCTTCACAAGGAAAGGAAGAAGGCCAATACGGCAAACAAAGAATTAGCTGCGAAGTTGGAAGAAGTTAAAAAGGATAGGAATTTTGCGGTTGAGAGCAGAATTGAGCTAACAAAAATTCTCGATGAGGAAAGGAAGAAGGTATCATGCCTTGAAGAGAAGTGTGTGAATCTTGAGAAGGGTATCGAGTCACAGAAAACAGAGTATATGGAACGAGAGATTACCTATAAGTCGAAGATATTGGAGGAGGAGGAGAAAGTTGAGGTAGAAAGGGAGAAGAATCGAGTGTTGCAAGAGGAAGTGGACAACTACAAGAGTTTGGTTGAGGAAAACGACCTAATTGTGCGCAGGGAAGATGGTTGGGGAAATATAATAAAGTTTGAAAGTGGGGAAAATAAGGATGGAAAGGAATTGGTGAAAGCGGATGCTGGGAATTTGGAGAAGATGAGGAAGCTCTTGAGTGAGCATATGAAGAAGATGAAGAGGATGAAAAAGATTAAGGCCGCCGGTGTGAAACATAAGCTTGAGACTCGCATACCCGTTGATGCAAACACAAATGACTGTCAAGAATCTCAGGATACTCTGTTTGGATGTGAAGATGATACTGTCTATGTCGATTTCGATGGTTTTGAAGTAGTAGGAAATTTCTAAGTCCCATGGAATCATGGTCAATTAGCTTTGTTTACTATGTTTATAAGTTAGTAGAGGGGTGTGGTTTTCGTTTTAATTTACGATTTTTATTAAGTTTGCTACTGCTCAGATAAATATATGTTTTTGAAGTGTTTTCGTCCACATACATGTGTAGTGCAAATAATGTCGTAGAGTATCGTTCCCAATGACTGCTTGGGTCGGTTCACGGTGACACGAGGAGACCTTGGCCTGGCCGAACCTGGCTGGTGGTTACCAGTACCACTGACTTGAAATCAATGCTAGATTTGTCCTCTTTTGTTAGAAGGAAAAAAACTACTCCCCTGTCTCATCTACTTTCCTTAGAATGATAAAAAGTCGTTCAGTGAAAACAGCGCGACTGCAACGATTGAACAAGATTGTAAAATACTCCGTATGAGATCGACTTGTTTACGTATCCTACCCTGTGTAATCGATCAAGAAATCAAACAATTAGTCTAAAACTGTATATGCCATTGATGCTGAATGCACGCAAGATTGTAAAATTCTCCGTACGAGACAGACTTGTTTACGTATCCCATCCCGTGTAATCGATTTAGTATAAAACAATCAGTTTAAAACTAAATGTGCCATTGATGTGCTGAATGCACGAAAGGCCGAGTATCAGTCATTCAAAAACACACCAGCACACTTTATTACTCCGTAAAAATAAACAAGAATGTGAAAAGAAAATTGGAAATTGAACCAAAAAAGAAAAGTGAACAATCAATAAAAATGACGGAAACTCCGTCACCCTCAAGGCCCCAACCAAACATAGCCAGCCCGAAACTCCAAAAAAGAAAAGGAAATGTATCAGTCTCCCCAATCCACCACCAGGCCAAGTCATAGTAAAATTGGCCAACCCTGACAAGCCAACAACCGGTCCAGGCCGAGCCACCTGCAGAATATATGTTTAATAAAAGAAACAACATTTGATAAAGTCATCCATAATAATATAATGGAGTATGGAGCTACTCCTATCGCTGTTAATGAGATTGTTGTTCAAGTTCAAAACATGGATGTGCTGGTTTCCAGGAAGGCTGAGTATCAGTCATTCAAAACACACACTGGCACACATGTTAAAGGCTTAAAGTCAAACAAGATAGAAAGATTCAAAGCATCAATCTCGATAAAATCATTTCATAACCAACCAACAAGATAAACAAGAGTGTTCTTGACATAAGAAGCTTGACAATCACTTCTACTAATTAAGCCAACAAATTCCCAATTAGGCAAAAACTAGAAGGTTTCCAAGAGATAATCAACTCTTTGATATCAACAACTAATCTCCGATCATATAAACATAGCAGCAGAACGAGATATGAGAGACAATCATTCAAAGGCCCACTGGTTCTCCCTTCGAACCTCTTCTTCCTCTTCAGGGGTGAAGTCGTTAGTAATGTTGAATGTCTTCCTGATTTCTTCTGGTGTCTTTCCTTTGATCATGTCGGCCACTGTTTGGCAGGTCAAGTCCAGCAAGTTCTTGATGTTCAGATAATTAGCAGCCTGAGATTACACCATTCACAACTTGTTAGAATAAACAGGTTGATCAATCTTACATTGAGACGGTGATCAGTCCACTCTTACTTGTAAAGCGCGCGCGCACACACACACAAACCTCTACGCAAAGAACAAGACTCGAGTGAGGTTATCTATGTGAGACAATCTCATACAAATCGACATCTAAAAACTGAATTCTTTCGACAACATCATCCATTATCAATACACACACCCATACACCATTCCATCAAATAAGCAAATTCAGTTCATATTCAACAACAAGGATCTTTAACATGTACGACTGCACAAGTAGTAGAATTAAACGTCAAGTCCCTATAATTGATGAATAATTAAACAATTCAATTACTTTAAAAAAAAAAAAAAAAAAAACAAGGATTAATTATTAACAGAAGAAGAAACCCCAAGTCAACGAAACACCAACCCAATTACATGGAAAACCAGCAAACCCAGAAAAATTCAAACTTTATTCATGAGAATTAAAGTCCAAGATCTACAAAACAACAAACAAATTAAAAAAGATTCATACTTTTACGGTAATCAAGCAGCGAACAATACATGGGTAGTCCTCAAACCCCAGAAAGATCCCAACTTTACTATAAACAAGTGACAAATTATAGAATAAGACCGCCTGACATAATGAACCAGACATTTAATCGGATAAAAACCCGTCTCACACAACTATTAATTTAGTCAACAAAGCAGATGGGCAATCCACAATCCAAAAAAGATTCAAACATTAACAAAATCACAAAGAATTTCAACATACCAAGATGAGATCAAAAAGGGTATTTTGGTCAACTTTGACAAATTCCTCATCCCATTTCTTAAGATCATCATCACCTCCAGCAACACCAGCAGCAGCAGTAGTAGTTGTTATATCAGCAGTTTTAGCAGCGGCGGCATCGACATGTTTCTTACAATACTCAATAACCTTAGACAAAATTTTCCCAGTAACATTAGGAAGAGGAATTGCGTTATCAGCACAATCATCTTCAATCATATGTTTTATTGTTTGAGATTCCAACGCCACAATCTCGTCCACCTCGAAATCCTCACCGTCTGATGATTTCAACAAGATCTTCTTCGATGTTGTTTCCGCCATTGTTGTCACTTTTCTTGTTTTTTTTTTTTTTTTTTTTTTTGTGTTAGAATTTTGTGATGAAAAAAGCGTTAGGTGAGGTGGGTTTATATAGTGCAAGGAATTCTAAAAGGTTTCGGATTTTTTTTTCCTTTTTTCTTTTCAATTGAGTTTATGATTATGAATAGTTTAATTTTTTTTTTTTTCCTGTTTTCTAATTAATTAACAAATTAACAAAAATCTAATGGAAGCAGGAGATTTGGAAAGTTTACTTCTTATATATAACTATATATATATTAAGGCATCATTAAAGCCTAACATAACCAAAAATTCAACTATGAGTGTTATCGAATGTTCCGTTACTTCAATCAATAGAAAGGCAGAGGACAAAATTTTATTCGGCAAAGATTATGTAAAAGAGAAGTCGTCAATGAGAATGGATTTTGATGTTGAACATCATGTTCAAATAGATCGTCTAAGAGCGGTTTCTTCTATCAACCAGGTCCTCAACTCAGAAGATATTATGAGAAGTCAGGTATTTGGAAGGTTGGGCTGTAATGATAAGAAGAATGTGGCAGAGGTATGCAAAGCTTGGGCGAAATGGTTTCTTATTGGAACAGATGGTCCCAAATTCAAAAGAGATTATAAAAGTTCGTTGCAAAAAGAAGTAGACAACGGAGTCGTCAAGGTCAAAAGAGGGGCTAATGAGGTTAAGACATATTCCCAATGTCGTAAGACGAATAATCAAAAGATAATCGGTGATCTTGATCTTTTTCATCTTAACCAAAAGCTTGTCCAGATAGAGGCAGACTTTGCAAAATATATATCTAGTAGAGATTAGCCCTAACTTATAAAGCATGTTGGTAACACCCATTTATAAAATTATATTCACTCATATTTAATTTTTTTTAATAAATAATTTCTAGAGTCTTTATTTCATCAATAATAAGTTGTGTTATCATTCACTTTCTTGTTATTGTTAACTATCTTGTACGGGTCTGAGTGATCCGGTCCGTATTCTCTCCATTTTCTCAAAAGAAATAGACCGCTTTTAAATGGCTCCACTATTTTAATTATTTGAATTGTTGGCTCTATTTATTTATTCGATGATAATTACCCGATCTATTTTGTATTTGTGCTTTATATAAACAAATTGACCCGTATCCATCAAAGGGAAGTATAATGAATCCGAATCCAAATCCAACGTAAGCCTAATATTTTGTTATACCCTCCCAATCTCTCGAAAAAACACAATAAACACACTTGGCCTCAACCTCACACACCTAATTTCCGGTCCGGATTCTCCGTCATCTCCATTTGATCAAGTCCATAAGATTTATTTTGTTGTCTTTTGGGGGTTAACACTTGTTAATTGTGGTTTTACAATATTTTATTTTAACATCGTTTTAAATATTTAGCTTACTAATAATTCCATAATGTTTCGTAGTATGTCTCGATGAATTAATTCCATAATGTTTCGTAGTATGTCTCGATAAATTGAGTCTTATGATTAATATACTCGGTACTAATAACTCGTTGCCAAAAAACAGAAATTAACTAGTACATGAAAATTATAAAACATATTTCCCCTTTATTTCCATCACTAACTTACAATTATTCGATTAACAAATATAATTTCAAGGCACCTAAATTAAATCTCTGTTCGTATGAACATGGCAGCAACGAAACGAGAGACGATCATTCGAAGGCCCACTGGTTCTCCTTACGAATCTCTTCTTCTTCGGGTGTGAAGTCGTTTTTAATGTTGAATGTCTTTCGGATTTCCTCGGGTGTCTTCCCTTTAATCATGTCGGCCACTGTTTGGCATGTCAAGTCGAGCAAATCCTTGATGTTCAGATAATTAGCAGCCTGTCATGACACAATCAACAAATTATTAGGATAAACAAGCCAATTTAACACAAGACGGGTTATTAATAACAAAAGACCGTCTCACCCTATAAGACTGTCTTACACAACAATTCACAAAATCAAAAAAAATGAAAACATGAACCTAACATACCAAGATTAGATCAAAAAGGGTACTTTGGTCAACTTGGACAAATTCCTTATCCCACTTCTTAAGCTCATCATCACCACCAGCAACACCATCAGCAGTAGTGGTTGTTGTATCAGCGGCGGCGGCGACATGTTTCTTACAATACTCGATAACCTTAGACAAGATTTTAGCAGTAACATTAGGAAGAGGGATTGCGTTGTCAGCACAATCGTCTTCAATCATATGTTTTATTGTTTGAGATTCCAACGCAACAATCTCGTCTACTTCGAAATCCTCGCCGTCTGATGATTTTAACATGATCTTTTTTGTTGTTGTTGTTTCCGCCATTGTTGTTATTAGTTGTTCTTCTTGCCTTCTCCTTTTCTTTTGAGAGTTTATTTGTGATGGAAGAAAAGTGTGAGGTAAGGTGGGTTTATATAGTGCAAGGGATTCTAAAAAGTTTCGGATTATGGAAATTTTAACTTTAATTGGTTTAGGTGGAAGTAGGAGACTTGGAAAGTTTACCAAAAGATTGGATTGCCGTTTATTATGTGGGTAAATAAATCTTTCTACTTCCTCATATATAAGGCATCATTGAAATCTAAAACCCCTAATTAAATTTAAAGTCAAAATTCGTCGCAACCAAAAATTCAACTATGAATGTCATCGAATGTCCGGTTGTTTCACTCAATAGAAAAGCAGAAGACAAAATTTTGTTGAGCGAAGGTTATGTAGAAGGGAAGAAGTCGTCGATGAGAATGGATTTTGACGTTGAACACCATGTTCAAACAGATAGTCTAAAAGCAATTTCATCTACAAACCAGGTCCTGAACTCGGAAGATATTATGAGAAGTCATATATTTCAAAGGTTGGGTTGTAATGATAAGAAGAATGTGGCATAGGTATGCAAAGCTTGGGCTAAATGGTTTCTTATCGGAACAGATGGACCTAAATTCAACAGAGATTACAAAAGTTTGTTGAAAAAGAAGTAGACAATGGAGTGGTCAAGGTCAAAAGAGGGACTAATGTGGTTAAGATATATTGCCAATGTCGGAAGACAATCAATCAAACATCAAAAATAATTTTCATCGTAAGCAGAAGCTTGTTATGACACTTTCAGATGTTAAGCAAACGTTTGCCTTGATGGGGGATCAGCTCAAACACCTTAATAATATCTATAGAGATTTTTGTCATAACTTACGAAATTAGATAAACCGTGTCCTATTCGTTTAAAGTGTGGTTAATTATCAATTAAATTCAATTGTTTTTAAGTCATACGATCTAATAAATTTCGTTGTTAGGATATAAACTTGTTCCATTATAATTATTCATTATGTTTATACAAGTTCAATGTTTTTAATCTCACAAATTATAATTGCAAAAGTATTTATAGTGTGTAAGAAAAGTGGCCTTATTTATATTTTATGTACAACTTTCGATGATATATACTTAGGGTTTTTCTAACCTATGCCCACTAGGCATAGGATAAGAAATCAAATAGGAAAAAATTAGATGTAGTTCTTGTAAATAGAAGTAAAAGTGATAAGATATTACAATTTCCCATAAAAACAACATTTAATTCTTTTCTTTTTGAGTTTCTTATCCTATGCCTAGTGGGCATAGGTTAGAAAAATCGACTTACTTATAATACCATGTCTATATGCACGGAAACCGCACTGGTTAATGTATAAACAGTGAATACGTGTATCACTCGGCGTTTCCAACTATTATTATTATTATTATGGTTATTATTCAAAGAAATTTGCCAAACTTGTATACATAGTCTCGTTGTTGTTATCAAAATTCTTAATTAATTTTGTTGAATCCTGCTATCCAATTTATTTTAGAATATTTTAACATAGAATCAAAGCATGATTCTACTCGATGATCATTATGCTTCTACTCGACAATCTATTTCAACATGTTCTATAACGCTTAGGCCCTATTTGGTAAACAATATATTGAATGAAATTAGCAGATTTCGGCCTGATTAATAGATTGACCAAGCAATCTACTCTTTTCATATGTTTGGCAAATAGCGTAGTAATGCATCATATCTTATATATATATATAGATTTGGGATCCGGTGAGAACGATTATTCAGTGAGAACGGTGAGAACGCTTGTATAGTCTACCTTTAACTTAACATTAGACTA
>JAOWBH010040778.1:0-15489 GCA_028566215.1 Silene coronaria
GTGCTCGACTGCAAGTTTGATGCGCTACTTGAAAATTAAAATCAATGTGATTCCATTTGTGCTTAGGTAAGCAAAGTAAATGTAATAGGAGTTTTGTAAAACTGTCGTAACAGGCGTGGATGTGCAGCTTAATAATCCACACACCTCTGGATCCTGAAGGCCTTGCTTTAGCCTTTAGTAGTTTCTTTTGAAATGTATTCTCGCTTTACAGATTCGAGTTACCAATCAAGCAATGATTGAGATTCCTAGGTGTTTGATCACTTCGCAACATTCCTTGCATGTCATAGAAAAAGAGCTTCTTCAGCTCTTTCTTTCTTTCTTTCTTTTGTTTTTTCTATTTCCCATGATTCCAGTATGTTAATTTCCGTCTGTTTTAATTTTTCCGCCGTGTATCTTTGTCACACTAAAGAGTTTAATCTCAACTGTACATAATCCAACTGTTTGCTAAGCATAATAATCAGTTTCTTTACTTTTCTCAGTAAGCTAAAGTTTCCACCGTTGACAGATATTTGATTTTTCCAGGCTTTTTGATAACAATAATTTTACTGGGATGATTCCGTCGACATTGGGTCTCGTCCAGACTTTACAGGCAGTGTGAGTATCACTTAAACCAGGTTTTGATCTAGTTCTTATTTTCATGTCACTTACCTTTTTTTGTTTTGCTGCACTAGGCGTCTTGACAGGAATAAATTGGGAGGGCGTCTTCCATCCAACCTCAAGGATCTTACTCATGTCAATGAGCTGTAAGCAAAGTACTATCTATAAGTCGCTTGAGCTTATAGGAATGAATAGCCTTATACTGGAACTTTAAAAATATTCTTGTGGTTGTGTTAATCCAGGGTGCTGTCGAACAATGATTTAAGTGGTCCTGTGTCCGATCTTACAGGAATGAATAGCCTTAACTATGTGTACGTGCAAACTCATCTAGTGTTTTTATGTCATGCTCCATATGTTGGAAGCAGAGTACGTCGTATCATAACCGTGTACTCTACTACACAAATTTTGCAGGGACATGAGCAACAATAGTTTTGCAGCTACTAATGTTCCCGTATGGCTTACATCCTTACAGTCACTGACAACAGTGTATGCTTTTTTCGGCTTTTTCCCAACTTTTGCTCCTTAACCTGTCATACTCGCATGTGAATCTTTCGCTTCCCCTTTTCTCATTGTCTTTACGTTAGCACATGTCACACAGTCACACCATTAGTTTGTTCTTATCTTCCACACATCGTATTGTGGCTCTTAGAGACATGAACTTAGGATTTATAATTTTAGGATTTATAATTGAAGACCACTTCACTTGGGGAAAAACAATAACGACATTACCCTAGTGGCTTAAAGGCTCCCTTCCATGGCAATTGCAAGGTAAGGGCTCAAGTGTACGCAGCTTTACCCGTGTTGGACATAAGAGGCTGGTTTTGGTTGATCCATGGGCATTTCAAGATGCGTTACATGAAACCTTTTGCACTTTTTTAAAAAAAAAAAATTCCTACATTGTCTAAACATCAAAGAAAATTACAGAAACTGGGAATTTGGAATGAGTTTTTGAACAGGTAGTAGTTATAAGTTAATGCATTAGTTAGGATTTTTCCTACCTTTCTGCATTTTATCCATCTGTTTCTTTCTTTTTTTCTGTTTGGAAAATAAACTTCAATCTTTTGGGCAGAATAATGGAAAACACAGGACTTGAAGGACAGCTTCCTGTCGAACTCTTCAGCATCCCTCAATTACAAACTTTGTATGTGCTCATCGAGGCTCAGAAACTAATTTCTATTTGATATATGAACAACATATCAGCCTCAAAGCTTGTTAGTTACAACTTTTTTTTTTGGGTACTTTTAAAGATTGATGGCGAATAATCAAGTTAATGGCACTTTGGGCTTCGGCACCACCTATAGCAGTCAATTGCAGCTCATTGATTTGCGAAACAATTCCATCAGTGCACTTACACTGACATCTAGCTATAATTTCACATTGATGTAAGCTTTCTATGTGAGTATGTGACCTATCCTTTATCTTATGGCTAGATCTGTATTGAAATTTCAGGCATTTGATGGTATGCTAGCATGTATATTGACTATTTATCGTGTTTTTCCTATTTTGCTAGCATGCATATTGGTTCTATTGTTTTTGTTATTGCAGTAGCTATTTTTGTTGTTGATGATGATATGCTACATGACACTGAGTCTCTGTAATTCTGACCACTCTTAGGTTTATTGTATGGCTTCACTTCATACAGGTTAGCTGATAACAAAGTTTGCAATATTTCTGGGGTAAATTTGCCTTATTGCCACATTCAACAAGATCACGGTTCCTCATATTCCACGCCGGTATCCTGTCCTGCTCTCCAGTGTGTCTCAGGCCAAAAACCTAGCCCTAATTGTAAATGCGGATATCCTTATACCGGAACTTGGACCTTCAGAGCTCCTTCCTTCTCAGCTTTTGGGGACCCAAGCTACTTTACAAGTCTGCAGCAGTCTCTTAAGGAAAGTCTTGTCAATTTAAACCTTCCTGTGGATTCTGTCTTGCTGAGTGATGTTGTAATGGATGCATTTGGTTACCCCAAGATGCGTGTGGCCGTCTTTCCAGCGGGACAAGTATTTTTTAATAGAACTGGAGTTGTATCACTTGGATTTGCATTTAGCAACCAGACTTACAAGCCATCCATGGTGTTTGGACCTTATGTTTTCATTGCTGATATCTACTCATATGTTGAAAACTCAGGTGAGGCTTGTGGACTCTAATAAGTTTCAGGGCGCTGTTCCATATTACCCGTCTCTCTCTTATCATTTTATCCACAGGAAGCAAAAATGGGTTCCACACTGGTGTCATTGCCGGTGCTGTTGTCGGAGGTTCTGTTCTATTATTGTTGTTTTTATGCGCTGGAGGATATGCATATCATCAGAAGAAGAGAGCAGAGAAGGCAAAGCAACAGGCCAACACTAATCCCTTTGGTAATTAGCAAAATCTCAAATATGACAAATTTTACATTCTTTCTGTACCGATATTTGGAGAAATTTATGGTTAAAGTTGTATTTCAGTTGATCACCAAAGTCAAATGGAGACAATAGATTTGTGATGGCGGTAGTGACAGTTACTGTTTTTACTGACCAACTTTGCCAAATGCAGTATCGTGGGACTCACAGCAAACTGGTGAGGGCATTCCTCAGCTGAAAGCAGCCAGATTTTTCTCTGCTGAAGAACTGCAGAAATGTACCAGTAATTTCTCAGAGGAGAACAATATTGGAGCTGGAGGTTTTGGAAAGGTTGCAGATTATCTTTACCTAAATGAAAATTCCAAACACATTGCTTTCTGCAATTTTGGCCTTTTTGTTTGGCAGTTCCCCTGCATTCTTGACCTACATCTCTTTCCAAGTTCGTATGGAAGAACATCGCCATCAGTCATATGAAACTTGCATGAGTAAATTATTTCCATTTAGCCATTTCTTCTTTCATCTTGTAGTAATCTTATGCTTCATATGACACAATCTGACGTTTCTAACCTTTTTGATTTTAGTATTTTACCCAGTGATTTTTCCTGATCCTGAAACTGACTAAATATTCAATAATAAGGCTTTTCGCATGAACCTCCTAAAAACTGAAGTAACTTTCATGTGTGATTGGAATGATTTATTATATTCCAGGTTTACAAAGGCATCCTTGCTGACAGGCAGATGATTGCTATTAAAAGGTCTCAGGCAGGATCGATACAAGGTAGTCGAGAGTTTAAAAACGAGATAGAACTTCTATCAAGGGTCCATCATAAGAATCTTGTCAAACTCCTTGGATTTTGCTATGACCAAGGAGAACAGATTCTAGTGTATGAATTTATTCCAAATGGCACTTTGATGGATGCCCTCTTAGGTAAATCTTTCAGATCGCCTATAGTTTCTAGAACTGTTATTTCGATCTCTTCATTTCATATATTTTACGGATGGTTGAAAATTGGGGGATTTCCTATAATCCGAAAAACTAGCTTTCAATGGGGAAACGACTGTCGAATGACGCCACATAAATTTTTCCTCTTAAGCTTTTCAAAAGGTTCTGAAGGTTACATAGCACTGATTAGTGGTGCCAATATGAAGCAATTACATTGCAAACCTTGACTGAAGTGCATCAAATACGAGCCTTGAAATGGGAACAAGTGAGTAACTTGTGGGACTCTCTGATCGTATCCTAGCGATTTTGGCTACCATGCGTAATTAATGACATACCAAACTGTCTGCGCTTCTTACTTTATGAAGTAGCAGTGAGTAGATGCAAATTTTAATGCAATTTTCAGTATGGGTCATCCGGGACAGTCTTTTTGTGCTGTCAACTACCGGGGTCAGACTACATACAATCGGGCCTACCTTACCTCGCTAGGGCAGGAGCCTTTGTGGTAATAGGATAATCTGTTATTGTTATTGCTGTACATTGACTTATCAAATATGCCAAAAAGATTGTCACTTGACGGTAGTAGTCACTAAGTTTGCATTGCCTCTCATGACATATGAACGGACCAAGCAGGGACATCTGGGATTCAGTTAAACTGGATAAGAAGACTGATGATATCTCTCGGGGCTGCTAGGGGTCTGCAGTATCTCCACGAGCTTGCTGATCCACCAATTATACATAGAGATATCAAGTCAACCAACATTCTTCTTGATGAACGTTTAATTGCAAAAGTTGCTGACTTTGGTCTCTCCAAGCTTTTTGTTGACACTGAAGAAAAGGGTTATGTTACTACCCAAGTGAAAGGAACACTGGTGAGCTCTGAAACCTCTTGGTCAGAATAATCGTTTATGAATTCCTTTCAGTCTCCCTTTCATGCTTAATTGCCCTTTTTGTTTGTTGCTACTGTCATTGCCTTGAAATTTGCCGCAGGAAATCATCACCTGTAATTTCACAGTGTCGATATGCTTCCTGTGATTTACAATATTCTTCCCATATGAGAGTAGCTACATATGACATTTTGATGTCAAAGTCTCAAAACTTCGACCGGAATTGTATTTTCGACTAAAAAAAGTGGAGTAATATACAAATGCAAAATATGGTCAATTGTTGATTGAAAATTGTGTAAAGTCGAATGGTAAAACACTGTGAAATACAGGAAAAAAATCATTCCAACGTTTTGTTGTCTATGCTACCATTATCATTAACCCCTGCTTAATTTGTTTGATTCAACTATCATCTTTGTACTGCTGCACTCATTGGATATATGTAAAGATGTAATTTTTTTAAACTTTATTTGAGTTTGAAATGTATAAGTCTGCATCTGTTGACATCCCTGTATTTTCTGCTGTAGGGATACCTAGACCCTGAGTATTACATGACAAATCAGGTGACCGAAAAAAGTGATGTTTATAGCTTTGGAGTGGTCATGCTAGAAATAATAACAGCAAGAATACCAATACAAAAAGGAAAGTATATAGTGAAAGAGATCAAAACAGCAATTGACAGAACTAAAGATTTGTACAGCCTTCAGGAGCTAATTGATCCAGTTCTTCTTTCAACAACAACTCCTTTGGTTGGTCTTGAAAAATATGTCGAATTGGCATTGAATTGCGTGCAAGACGCAGGAGTCGATAGGCCTTCAATGAGAGAGTTGGTGCAAGAAATCGAGAACATTGTGAAGTTGGCTGGTATGAATCCTAGTGCTGAATCTGGACCACTGTCTTGCACTTACGATGGTGCTAGTGGAGGAGATGCTTGGAACACTTCCACTGATGATTCTCTTTTACGGCATAGTGGGAGCACTCCGCTTATCAAGACTAAGCCCCGGTAATTCTGAAACTTCCTTGTAAGATCTGTGCACCCTTTGTGTTGCTTATACAATGAAGTTTTTGCCGAAATTAGGATTTGTACATGATGCAAATGTATTCTTTTGTCATTAGTCTCATTACCAATTTTGTAACCTTCTTCATGTCCTCTTTTTTTTTTTTGTTCTTCACTCGATAAATCTGTTGCTTTTCTTCCTAAGTTTTTGCAGCGAAAGAAATTTATTCTTTGGAATTGAAATTTGATACGCATTAAGTGACTAATTAAACTGCCTGCATATTTTTCTTGTGAAGTAACAGTTGGCCATATACCTGATTAGACTTGGCAAAACCCACTACCCGAATTAACACGATGAAAATTAGCCGTCCTGATCCAAACCGCCCTGAAATGACTAATTTGAAGCAAATGCCTTGGTAATCATGACCCATAAATAGACCCAAACTCGAGGTGACTCTTACTGAAATGACTTGATAATAATTCACCAGAAATGACTTGGAAGTCTTGAACTTGTAATTAGCCGGCTATAACTTGGTCCTAAAAGTTCAAAATCCGTAATGTATCTTTTGAAACAAAACCTTACTAATTATAACCAGAAATAACTTGATATGTAACCACACATCCGAACCAACCTGAATACTATCTCACTTGTACCTGAAATGAGATGATAGTACCGCACCCAGTATCACCCAGCCCGTAACCCTAGTCAAACCCAATTAACCTGTTTGTCACATACATAGTAGATGCAATCCCATCTTGGCTTATGTATGTTAATATTTTTATTTTGCGACTTATATGTAAGAAGGATGGGTCCTGGGTTCGAAATACGTTGGTGTCACTATCGATCCCATGGCTTCCTTTGCAACAGTCTTGCTTTGAGGTGACCCTGCTCTTTGTACCATTTGTTAGTCCTCAACGTGTGCAATAATGATGCAGAAGGGTGTAGTGTGTACTGTGTAGGACAGCAGCCTTTATTGAAAGGTTCAGACTTCCAGGCCCCATCAGCTAAGCAGTTGAGTACCTACCTTCATATAATTAGTTCATTTCATTATATTTTATTCATCCACTTTTGAAATTTCTGTACACACTCATAATCTGATTATTATTTATTATTCTCTGACACCATCTCAATCTTTCTATATATGTATTATTTATTTTAAATATCTAGTTTTGAGGTTCATGACTTCATGTTAAAGTGGGTCTTATTTTATATTTTGATTTCATTAATTATTGTGTAAGTTCGTCTTCATTAATTATTGTGTAAGATCGTCTTCTGACGTGAGATAGTCCTTATAAAATAACTGATTTTGTAATAGTAATAAATAAATATTTAATCAATAAAATGATCGTCATTGTCTTGTTTTACCAAAATTCTCGTTGAAGACGAGCATTTTTCGTCATTTCGAAAAGACCTCTCAGAAGCTCCAAGTGGGAGAGCAAGCGAGCGAGGGGTTCAGTGAGATCTCTTTGAAAAGACGGTCATAATATTTTTAAAATATTGAAAGAGTCAAGATGAGCAAGAGCAGTCGTCAGTTTTCAACAAACATGATGCAAAACTTTCTGTAAAGTGAATGTTACACGCTATTAAACATCAACTTATCCCCATTAGTTTAAAGGAGGAAAATTCAATCATCTGGGGACCCATACATTATTAAATATTCAACCATATTGTAAAAATAATGTTATTTTCTTGGTGCAGGCAAATATATTACTTGTATAATTTACATTTTAGAAAAAGAAAACTTTATAAGGTTGACCTTTGCAAATCAAAAAAGACTGCCTTGCATTATAGGACCTGGTCTTAATGTGTGTTTTCATTAAATATAGTTTAAGCTTTAGCAAGAGCTGGCTTTAGGAACTGTTGGAAGCAGAGCTGTTACCTAGGATTTCAAGTTCGGGGTAGCGGAATTATCCAAGTTAATAATAAACTTGAAATTTATCATTTTTCGGGATTCAGAGTCCTGTTGTGGAATGATGAGACTAAAAATAATGCTATGTCTTGCTTTTATTTTGATCCACACTTGGCATTCAGTAGCACAGACTCACAGCCAAGATTGTAAGTATTTCTTGGATGTTATGCATAATTTCTGTAAATTTTTAGTATCTCTATGGAACTAGTTCATGTAAAGCTTGTTTTTGAGCTTCTGTAACTTGTCTTGTGATCTTTTGTAAGATTACTATTATTATGAATAATTGAGTGTATTATAAACACAGATGCTGCTTTAAAAGCTCTGACGACGGAATGGAAGAATTTACCTGAAGGCTGGACTGGTGGAGATCCTTGTGGTAATGGATGGGAAGGGGTTACCTGCATTAATACTCGTATTACGACCATGTAAGTTGTGGCTGTCATCGTCAAATTCAATCTTATAATGGATATTGAATGCTGGATATTTACATTACTGATTGTTGTCTTTCAGAACATTAGCCAGTATGGGTATTGTTGGTCAGTTGACAGGAGATCTTGCATCTTTGTCAAAACTGCAAACTCTGTAAGTTTCAGTGGCTTAAATATTCTGTTTTTCATACATTTAGATATCTCCCTTTCAAATCGATTCTAAGATCTCCTATAATAGAGCTTGGAATCTGTGTTACTCGGGATTTGGCTAGAAATGACAGACACGACATGGTGTGCAGTGTCTGACATGACTGATATTTGAAGAAGATATATGTTTTTGGACTTAAATGAAATGTCAAAAGCAAAATGTGAGTGTTGAAGAGCTGTTACCTTACTTAGGGTGCACAGGAGAGCATCCCACGCTCGAAGAGCTATAGGAGTTAGTCTTCCTATTATCAATTGGTTTTAGGAAGAAACATGTTTGTGTTTATGAAGTTCGCTCTTTCTCCTCATTGTGAGTGCGATGTAGAAACGCTCTGTGATTTCACATATATCTTATCCCATCGATTCTACTTGGATTTTATGAGTTAAACCTGCACTGCACTATTTATCCCCTACATCAGGGCCTCTATTCAGGGTTGTTAATTATCACGGCAGTCTGATTACGGGGGAAACTCACATGTAAGGGGAAGCGTTTAAGAAGTCTTACCGATATGAGTCTCACATGCAAGAGTTGATCACCTTTTTACTAAGTAATTACTTCTCCTACTGCCTACCAGCTTAAGAGTGAACCTCCTTTAGGCTTGTGGATTGGGCTCTCTCTCTTTGTCGTTGCAAGTGTTGCAGCTAAAACCGGTTTAAGGGATTTCACATGAAGTATGGCAAGTCGATGCTATTCACTACCCATTTCTTCTGCATGCATCTGAAAACTACTCTGCTTACATCCAATATTTTAACCTGACCATAGGCTCTATGAGACATTGGGGAAACATGCACACACAGCTAGATAACCACTTTCTAAAAATATGTATTAATCAGAATGCTTCACGGTCATGGCGAATTTCTTAATCCGCTCCCTTATTTATGCAGTGATCTATCCTACAATAAAGGGCTTACAGGTTCTCTTCCTCCGATTATTGGACAGCTTTATGAACTGACAACCTTGTAAGAAACCTTCATTCTACCAGCACCTTCACTTACAACACCCACATCTTCAAATTACTAAAGTACTTGCATTTATGAAGAAAAATTAATTTTACTCTTTGATTGTTCAAGAATCCTTGTCGGCTGTGGTTTTTCTGGGCGGATTCCTGATTCAATTGGAAACCTGCGGAAACTTGTATACCTGTAAGAATGCTGATCTTATTCTGATAATTCTTTCAATGTCATTCCAGGGATCCTTAAATAGATTACTCATTATTACGGTTCACTCTCAGTACCCTTTTCCCTCCTGAAGGTTCCTTAATAATATTACTAAACTTCTGATTTTATTTATTTCTTTATAGTTCTCTCAATGCAAACGGTTTCACTGGAGAAGTACCGGCTACTATCGGAAACTTGAAAAAACTTTACTGGCTGGATTTGTCACAGAATCAGCTATCTGGAAGCATTCCTGTTTCAAATGGAAAGACACCTGGTCTCGATTTGCTAGTTAATACCAATCACTTGTATGTGTTACTCAGTTATATTGGAGTTTGGTTTTCGTAACATTCAAATGTTACTTAACAATCTAACTAGTCTTAAAACTTTTCAGTCATTTTGGAATGAACCAGCTCTCTGGGACAATACCATCAAAGCTTTTTAGCGCAGACATGAATCTGATACATGTGTAAGTGCAAGAAAAACTTACTTTTATAGTTTTTATGCCTTACATGTATTACTTCTAATAATCGCCTGTACTTTCCATGTAACTCCTTACTGATGATATAATGCAATGTTTTTGAAATTGTCAGTCTTTTGGACAACAATAAGCTCACTGGAAGCATTCCTTCAACTTTAGGGCTTGTCCAGACATTAGAGGCTGTGTGAGTATTTCATTAGTTAGATTACAACTATGTCTTGATGTTTCATTTACTAACATCGATTCCATTTCAGTCGCTTTGATAGGAATTCACTCAGTGGGAATCTTCCATCCAATCTCAACAACCTTGTTAATGTGAATGAGCTGTAAGCAGACTATGGACGAATATTTTCAACTTAATCAACTTCATTCTCCATCTTTAAATTTGTTTAATTTCATCCATCCCTAAGAGGGTTTTTATGTTGTTTTACGGCAGCATACTATCCAACAATGCGTTCACTGGCCCTGTGCCTAATCTTTCAGGAATGGACAATCTTTTCAATGTGTAAGTGCCAACAGAAGCATTCATTCAGTGTCCGCTTGCTTCAACTTACGTTTTTCTAGATTTCAACATAATTTTATTGTTTGCTGATCCTGCCCGCTTGCCTCATTTTAACCTTTCACCTAAAATGACAACTGTTCCGCTTTTTTTAGCATTAGATAATTTTAGCACATTCCACAATCTTTTTTCTTTCTAGAAACTCCAAACGTCTCCATATTCGGATTTGAGTTTCTGATGTATACAAAGCCCCAATGTCAATATGACTTCCTGTATATGTTTCAATCAGCTATTATAGGTAGCAAATATGTTTGTCTTTGTTTCTACTGAATCGCTATTGATGTTAATTACTATAATTCTCTTGAGGTGTTCTTAAGTTCAAGAATTTGAAAAGCATTTTCTCATGAGACGGTTAATTTTTCTGGTATTAATGTCTTACTTCACCATGAAATTGCAGGGACATGAGCAACAACAGTTTTTCAGCCACGGATGTGCCACAGTGGTTCTCGACCTTACGGGCACTTACTACTGTGTATGCTATTTCACTTACTCTCTTCCTTACACATCTTCCTCAGCCAAAAACCCACTGGCTGACCTTCTGACATTTGAGTAATTCCCATTGTGGCTTGTTTTGATACTTAAAAATCGCAAGAACTTGAATCTGAGGTTATAAGCGTAATGAGGAAAATGGATCTTTGGCTAGGCTTTGCCTCCTACTGTGACACATTGGATGCCTCGAGCACTTGTAGGCTCCATTTGAGGGAAGTTGTTTCAAGAGAATATTGTTATTCAATGGAGAGTGTTTTCGGGAGAAATCAAAGACCAGTATTCATATTGCTTCAGAACCTGTTTATCACGAATTCCACAACCGTCAAATTTAACAAGGATGAGTCTAGATCCATTAATTATTAATTTTCAATAGCGTACAATATTGTCTATGTTCTCTAAGCTATACGATCATGGAGTCCAGGTTGTTCTAGTAGTTTTAAGTAAACTATCTGCTGTTTTTCTGGGCTTGTTGACAAATGTTTTCATGTTAATCATGTATATTGTTTCATTCTGTAAGTCTCTTTACTAACATAGTATCGACAGAATGATGGAGCAAACTGGACTTCAAGGAAAGCTTCCTGAAGAATTCTTCAGCATCCCTCAGTTACAGACAGTGTAGGTGATCTAATCCGAAAAAAAGAAAGACATTTTTAAAAACCTGAACCATAACAAATGTTTTCATTTGTTTTTCAGTTTGATGCTGTAAACGTAACATTGTTTTATTTTGGGCAGGGTATTGAGGAACAATCGTCTTAATGAGAGTTTAGATTTTGGCACTAGCTCCAGCCAACAACTACAACTTATTGATCTTCAAAACAACTCCATCACTGCCCTACCAAGGGCTCCAGAATCCAATTTCACACTGTTGTGAGTATCATAGATTTTACTCGTATTTATGGCGACCTTGTGAATTCCATTTTAGAATTTCAATGACCGTCTTATGCTCTATTCCTTTTCTGCAGGCTGGGTGATAACCCATATTGTAAGAATGCTTTGACAGCAATACCATACTGCAACAATCAGCAGGAACTTGATTCCACCTCCTCTTATTTAACCCCAGTATTTTGCGTTCCTCCTTCTTGTACCTCCGGCATGACCTCCAGTCCTAACTGCAAATGTGCATATCCATACACCGGAATTTTCATCCTCAGAGCACCTTCCTTTTCAGCTTTAGGAATTTCATTCTACTTAACACAACTTCAACAGTCTCTCTTGAAAAGTTTCATCAACATGAGTCTCCCTGTGGATGCCGTCTCACTTAGTAGTGCTTCTACTGATTCATTTGGGTATCTTACGATGAAGCTACAGATTTTTCCAGCTGGACAAAATTATTTTAATAGGACAGGAGTTTTCTCTCTCGGATTTGTGCTCAGTAACCAAACGTACAAGCCGTCTGAGCAGTTTGAACCCTATAATTTTCTTGCAAACGACTACACACACTTCGGAGGCATGTTTCTGACAGCAAAAGAATTTAATTCAGTGTTATTTATATCAGATCATTTTTATTGCTAAGTAAAGTGATTAAGAATCACTTGGTAGTATTGAAACTTGGTACCACCCTCTCACATGCACGATGCAGGATCCCCAGATACGAAAGATAATTTAAAATGTACTGTACATGAGCCGGCGGTGAGAGGGCGATACTAAGTTTGAGACTTGAGTACTACCCTGTATCTAACTCATTTTCCTTTTTCTTAATTATGCCATTAGCTTTGTCTGCTGTAATCTTCTTTTAACATTTGGTAATTTTCAGGGGAACCAAAAAGTCACACAGGAGCAATTGTTGGGGCTGTTGTAGGAAGTATCGCGTTACTTCTGCTGTTAGTATGTGCTGGAGTATATGCATATTATCAAAAGAAAAGAGCAGAACACGCGACAAAACAGGCCAATCCATTTGGTAAAGAAATTTCCATTAAAATGTTTTCAGAATTTGAAAGTTCGATGGATTTACTAAGAGTATGTATGTTCCAAAATGCAGATGCCTGGGACTCACAAGGGGCGTATGGCGATGTTCCTCAGCTGAAAGGAGCCAGGTTTTTTACATTTGAAGAGTTGCGGAAATGTACTAGCAGCTTTTCAGAATACAACTGTGTTGGAGCTGGTGGTTATGGAAAGGTTGCTTCTGTTATTTGCTTGAACTAAAATTCATGTGAAATTTTACATATTCTTGTTTGCTAATAATCTTCTGCAATAAGATATTTGCCTCCATCCTTAACGTGGTCGCACTAAAATCACATTTTCCAACTAGTTGAAGCTACAACTAAATTGATAGCGTAGCTGAAAAGCAAGTTGTTCAGATGCGGTACTCATGACCTTGGTTTGAAACCTATCAGCATCAAAACTGTTCAGTATCCATTATGTTATCTACTATGCTCAATATCCATTATTAATCATATGCAGGTTTACAAGGGTGTCCTAGACGATGGGCAGATCGTTGCTATCAAAAGATCTCAGGTGGGGTCTATGCAGGGCAGTCGAGAGTTTAAAAATGAGATAGAGCTTTTATCAAGGGTTCATCACAAAAATCTCGTGAAACTAGTAGGATTTTGCTATGATCAAGGAGAACAAATGCTGGTTTATGAATATATTGCAAATGGCACTGTTCTCGACAGTCTTTCAGGTATTTAAATTACAGTTTACAACTTTACACGATGCTGGTTAATCATGTCATATTAAATATGGAGTATGAGAGTTGACTTCATGTCAAGCCCTGAAAACATTTTTCTTGCAGTATCAGCTTCTTTTCAGCCGAGAAATGAGGAGCATACTAGTTTAGATGATACTGATGAATCTTGTCATGTAAAATTTGATGTCATTGGCCATGCAGGAACGTCAGGAATTCAGTTAGACTGGATAAGAAGACTCATGGTAACGCTCGGCTCAGCCCGGGGTCTGCAATACCTGCATGAGCTAGCTGATCCACCAATAATACACAGAGATATCAAGTCTACCAACATCCTTCTTGACGACCGCTTAACAGCAAAAGTAGCTGACTTTGGGCTCTCTAGGCTTTTTGGTGATGCTGAGAAGGGTTATGTTACTACCCAAGTCAAAGGAACTATGGTTTGTACTTCACCTTCAAACCTTCCTCATTTAAGTGCCTTTTTGCTAGTTACTGAATCAATGAAAGTCGAAATAAATAGAGTGAAACTGAACTAAGCATGTGGTCTTTTTTTTACTCGTGTAGGGATACCTGGACCCTGAATATTTCATGACAAATCAATTAACCGAGAAAAGCGACGTGTTCAGCTTTGGAGTAGTGATGCTAGAAATGATAACAGCAAGAAGGCCTATACAACAAGGGAAATACATAGTCAAAGTAGTAAAGACCGCGATGGATAGAGAAAAAGACATGTATGCCCTTCATGATGTAATTGACCCAATACTAATATCATCATCTACAACTCAACTGGTTGGTTTTGAGAAATATGTGGATGTAGCATTAAAATGTGCAGAGGATTCAGGCATCGACAGGCCGACAATGGGTGAAGTAGTAAAAGAAATCGAGACAATTTTGAAACAAGCTGGTATGAATCCGAATGCTGATTCTTTGTCGGTCTCACAGAGTTATGAAGGAGCCGATGGCAGGAATTCACATCATCCTTACACTGATGATTCTGTTTTGCAGTATGGTATGAATGTTCCCCTTACAAAGGTTGTGACTTTATGATAGACTGATGAAAGAACATGAGTATGTAAATAGGTGTGGTTTCGCAATGTGCTTATTCTTTCTCATTGAGTCCTTGTATGATGCTCTTGTATTTTTTGTATCATTTTGAGATAAGTAGATAGACACAAATTCATACTTCAATTCTTTAGAAAGGTTACATTTTTTGGTCACATTCATTTGAATCATTGCACTTCTCAATAGTGTTTTCGAGTTTATCCTGACCTGATATTAAGGTGATATTAAACCGTATTTAGCAAAACTATACCATAACTTCATCCGGGGTTGCTAAAATGGTGTTTTATTTTTAAGTGAACTTCTGAAAAATATAAGCTCTTGAGTGTGAACAATATTTCCAATCTCAATATCCTGAATATAGTAGTTCACAATAACTGTAAGATTACAAATTAATAGTGTTCCCTCATATAAAATTCCACATCTTAAAACATTTCAAACAATGTCGCTTTCCCCCGAAATATCAAAAAAAAAAAAAAAAAGAGGCAGAGAGGTCCAATCAACAGCACAAACTTCCCTTAATAGTTCATTTAGATTTTCTCAATGTGTATATACTCGAACAAAAGTCTCTTTTCTAAACATTCATGCAACGAATAAGAGGAAGAACATCAAAAATACGACCAATACAAAGAATATCTTGATCGTCAGCCATCCGTTTGAGGATATACTGTCAAGGTTCCTGACCAGCTGGTTTTGCGTGTTAAGAATATTACGTATATAATCTCAGATATATTATATCTTAGCACGTAATCTTCATAATGTAATCTTTGCATATATCTTTGTATTATCACAAGATGATTCTTTCCTTATTGTAAAGATAGTTT
>JAOWBH010040889.1:0-24553 GCA_028566215.1 Silene coronaria
GATTTGGGTTAAGCTCTCTAGATACGAACCCGACACGAATGACCTGTTTACTAAATTAATCCTAATTTTTCTTGATCCTCCATCACATAATTATACTTAAACCTTCCAATTATAGACATGACATAAAAACCCGACACGAAATTAACGAGTTAGGGTTGAGGTTTTATGACTCATTTATGTAAGTTGGTCTACACGTACACGACACGAAATTTAATTGAGTCGAGTTTCGGTTGGAGGGCTTGTGACCGTCTTACATGTGACATGAAGTCACGAACACGAACTCGACACGGCCCGAATTGTTTGTCAGGTCTAGTCTTACCCCTATATTCGTTTCCTCTCCAAGTGCCACATTTTGTTCAAAAACAATTTAACGAGCATTTGTTTGAGAAGTTGGAAAGAAAATAATGATTCAACATTGGTATATTAGAGGAGGAGATGGGAGGACAAAATAATGAAAAGGATACATAATCAAAATAGGGCGCTATACGGCTATTTGTCCCGTTTTAATATGAATTAAGATGCTCATTTTAATAAAGACTAATTGACAATTCATTTGAAATAAACAACATAGTTTTATACCATGCATGTTCCATGCTTTGTCAATTGTAGCATATATTTTACCTGTTTCATTTTGAAATGATAATTTTTAATTTTTTTATCTATTTTGTTACTAAATATAATTAATGAATTTAAGAAGAAGGGTTGAAATACTAAAATTTGTAGAAAACTAACTCAAAAGCTTTGGACACCTAATAGACTAAGTACTAGTTTAATCGTTTTCACAAGCATTTCAATATGCAAGTTTAGGAAGCTTTTGAGATAATGTGTAAAAATAATTCACACACATATATGCTCAATGAAAATAATCAATCACATATTTAATAAATTTCCTAGTAAATCTAGAGCAGTCAAGTTTTCTCATCGGAAAAAAAAAACATATAAAATTAACAACATAGCTCAATTCGTCGGATCAAATTATAAATTATTAGAAACATTCTTTTCGTTTGAAGATCTACGCATAACGCAATATGTAAAACAAGGTTCTAAAGCATATAAAGGTCTAGAAAATCTAAAGAAGCTCGAGTAATCTATACTTGCTAAAAATTAATCAAAAAAATTCTCAAATGTTCGTCAGGCCACCTGTCAATTATAAGAATTGTAATCAATTTAACATCAATAATTATATAATTAACCAATTAATTGAAATAATCAAAATGTCTTGTATAGAAAAGCCATATAACAGAGTTATTGTAAAATTAGCCGTTTCGTGGATTTAGCTATAAATTATATAATCATCTCAACCTAAACCGTGTGAAATCACCAATACGATAATGCCATGTGATAAGGAGCCTTATATATACAAAAAAAAATGAACATATTTTAATCAATCCAATTTAAAAACTTAAATAATATTAATAATAAAATAAAGAGAGTAGTCCAACTATTTTAATCCCCCCACAAGGCCACAATAGAGTGGGAGTATTATGCATCCATGTTATTTGTCTACATACTCATTGTTTATTGCCCAAGAAAATTCTAAGAAACATTGAGAAAAATGTCACTCATCATCTCTTCAACTTCTAATGAATGGACACAACAGGTTCATCTATCCTTCTCTCTTTCTCTTGTGCATTGCATTATATAACATTATATTACATTTTATTTCATTATATTTAATTTACATACTAAAACAATTATTTTTAAGGTCCCCATTAATTCCTTTGTTTTGTAGCAAATTGGAAGGGCATCTTAAACTTCTAATGTGGGCATTAATTTGCCAACCCTAAAACACATACAAAAACAAAAATAAACTAAAAAACTCTTTGTTTTTTTTGTTTTTCTTGCAGAATAATCATATAGATGATCCAAAAGATAGTGGAAGAAGGAACTTCACTAACAATATGGATCAAAAAGTTGCAATATTTTCACAACAACAACAAAAAGCAAGCAACAACAACAATAACAACAATCAAGAGCCAATGAGATGTCCAAGATGTGATTCTAGCAACACAAAGTTTTGTTATTACAACAATTACAGTTTATCACAACCAAGACATTTTTGCAAGGCATGTAAAAGGTATTGGACTAGAGGTGGAACTTTAAGGAATGTTCCTGTTGGTGGAGGTTGTAGAAAGAACAAAAGGGTTAAAAGAGGTAATAATAATAATATTAATACTAATAACAATAATAATAATTCTTGTTCATCTAATACTAATAACTCTAATAATAATAATAATAATAATAATAACAACAATAACATTACTAATAATCTTCATGATGGTTCTGTTAATTCACTTCCTTCTACTAATAATATGCCATTTTATGATCAAAATCTTATGTATTTTCCATTTTCAAGGTATGATCTTCAAAACCCACCTCAGATTAATGGTCTTGGATTAGGGTTTTCTTCAAGTTTGATCAATAATTTTAGTGGAAATGAGTTTAGAAATGAATTAAGCATAAATCTTCATAATACTACTACTACTAATAGTAATAATAATAAACAAATTTTCCAAGATTTGATAGCGTCAAACAACACTTCTACAACTCCACCAACAATATCCTCACTTTTGGGAACATCTACTACCTTTCAAATGAAAAGTGGAGCTAACAATTTTCAGACAATTTTGCCCTCATCATATGAAGATAGTGGTCTTCACATGAAAGGAAGTGGAGGGTTTGGAGGGATGTTCTCAAAAGATGTGAAAATGGAACTAGAAGGGCAAAATAGGGCATTTGAATATCCATGGAGTGCTCCTAGCCAAAATCAGATTGATCATAACATTGTTTCATCATCACCATCATCTGATCCATCTTCTATTTGGGTTAATGGGCCTAATCTTGGTGCATGGATTGATTCATCTAACAACAATCTTGGTTCTTCAATCCCTTCTTTGATCTAAGTGCTCAGTGTCAGATTTAGGTGGGCTAGCAGGAGCGCTCAGGGGTCAGATCTAGGTGGGTTAGCAGGAGCGCTTATTCCCAAAACAACGGGAAATTTTCAATTTTTTCTAGTGTACCTTAATCTTGAAAATTTTCACCCCTAACAATAAATCCTGGCTCTGTCATTGTCGGGCCCTTCCATCCACAAAAAAATAGTTGGTCAATACTTTTTCTTTGAAGATTAGGTTACTTCATTTGTTTTGATATTGTGAGCTTTTTATCACATGTTATTATTAAGGATTAGGAGGTTAATTAGTTATTGAACTATTTAGGAAAAATTAAAAACCTTGGAAAAGGAAATGGGATAGTTGAATTGGATCGGTGTGTTCATGTCAGCAGCAACAACTAAGACTAGATTTCAGCTTCTTGTGTTAAAAGGGTTAATTTCATTACAAGAAACACGCGTTTTTGAGACTGCTGGAGCGAAGTATCTATCCAAGTTTGCGCTGAGAGGAACCTCGGATCCGATCTTTATCCTCCAACTATACAATTTGTCATGGGTTACGGATCCATCAAACTCGTTCCCTAATTTTTCTGGCTACGCCACTGTCTTCGTAATTGAGGTGACCCACATCATATGTGAGTTTGGTTTTTTCTTATCTTTGTATATGTACATATATTGCATTAATTAATGTACTTTTTAATTAATTAGATTAGTTTCTTAATTTTATTTCTTGTTATGTTAAGAGGGGTTGGGTATATGGTAGAGCTCCTCATATTAGGACATTAGATGAGGAACTTCTACATTCTTGTTTTATGCATTTTTTTTCTTTGTAACTTTTTTTTTATTGTTTTTGTTTCTTTTGGGAAATCTTTGGTATATTTGGTATAGTAAAAGAGGGTGATTGGTTATTTAAATGTAGGTGTTTATGTTATATTGTTTTGTTGAACTTAATTATGATTTCATGATTCCTTAAGTGTTTCTTCATTTTAAATTATAGAATAAGACGGTTTTATATCAATAGGAAGGTTTTTGAATTGGTTATATTGTGAAATAGGGTGTTACATAATCATTATTGCTATGTTGTAAATATTCTCTTGAACAAAGTGCATATAGACTGTATCTCAAACTTATGATTTGGAATCTAAATTCTGTATTTGTGTCAGACATTCTTTGGAGTCTTGGAAGAATGCATTGCGTATCAATCGTAGAGCCTTGAAGAATGACCAAGTACTAAACATTTCCGCAAATCAATCCCTAGTTTTGCATGCCATATATAAACATTTAACAACATACACTAGGAAATTAGGAACCAGTAGGGTTGGGTAGGGTACGTCAAGCGCGTAAACACCGCTTAGTTTCTATACTTAATAGAATAAACTTGTGTAAGATAGTCTTTCATCTGATAATATATAGCTAGGGTATATAGTAAAGATTCGAGGTCTTAGGATGACTTATAAAAATTTCGTAATAGCAAACCATAAAACCTTGTAACAATCGTGACATGTTTCATTCTAAAACGGTTATATATAATGTAGAAAACCTTAGTTATGCCGCGTTATGTACGTGTGAAATTATTATCAACCTTCTCTATCCCATTGGCTCAATAATTAAATATTAAATATTCGCACACAGAGTTAGGCCCTGACCCTGTTCTGTTGAACTTAATTTTAGCTCATTTCAGTTCAGTTTAACTCTATTCAGTCCAGTTCAGTTATTCTCTTCGCATATTAACTCATTCTTCAGTTTAGTTCAGCTCTATTAAGTTTAGTTCAGTTCAATTATATTAAGTTTAGTTCAGTTTGGTTTGGTTTAGCTTTATCAAGTTCAGATCAATTAAGACAGTTGGGTCTAAAACTTAAGGATACTGGTTAGTCGTTTAGCTAGTCATCCTAGATTGACTGATAGCTTGGAGGCTTGTGTACAAAGCATTTAATCTGAGTAGTATATTTTGTGCTTATATATATGGTACGGATAAGTTGGTTGGTAGCAAGTCGTTTTATTATTATACTTTTAATATTAACTAAACTCAGAATAATTAAGTATTTCTCATGCAATTCACGTAGTAAATATGTTGTCTGTGTACTCAGAACTAAAATCTTAATACTCGGATTTACCATGGAGATTAAAAACACAAAACAAGTGAAATCCTACAGTAACTTATTTACTTTTTTACCTATTGGGTTGTCTTTAATTTCTCACCATGCATGGCATAAACTGTGTATTTGCTGACAAAAGTTGTTGAAGTACATCACATAGGTTGATAAAGTTTAAAATTCATATTTTCAGCCTGCATTTGCCCTTTGCCAAAGTTTAAAATTCATAAAAATATGAAAACTCGGTCGGAGAAATAAAATCCTCTCGGGCTCCCTCTGTCCCAGCCATTTTTTACCTTTTATTAAAATACTTACTTCTTAGTTGATAAAGTTGAATATTTTATAGGAGCAAGTCATTAGTTTATAAAGCCGCTTATCTTCTTGTAATTATTCGTCTATGCGACACTTACATGTGTCGTCTTTTCATACAGACCTAACAAATCGGTCATTCGGGTTAGATCATTTTCGAATCAACAATTTATCGGACCATTTTTGGGCTAGGTCACTTTGGATCGAGTCATTTTGGGATGTGTCGTTCTGGGTTGCTTTAGGTTATTTCGGTTCTATCAGGTCATCATTTCGGATGATCACTCCGGGCGGGTCACATTTAGGTCTGGTTTATCAGGTAATGTTTAGGTCACACTTTTTGAGTTCTAGGTCAGCATTATCGAGCTGGATCGTTCGAATCATGTCAGCTTTGCGAGTTCTATTTTTAGATTCATCTTCACCTTGAAACACATACACCAAAAAATGTTGGCTATATTGAGTGACATGTATAAGATGCCTTTGGTTGTATCTTATTTAAAGGAAAAGGTAGAAGAGTTCGTAAGAAGTAAAAGAAGAATAATATAGTAAGAGTTGTAGTAGGAAAGCAATGAAGCTATATATCTAGTTGAATGAAAGTTGTATGTTTGAGTAGAGTTTTGGATTGATATGAGTGTCCTTTGGTACCATATATGGGTAAACTTGTATCATGCTTGAAAGAGAAGGGATGGAAATGGACCCTCTTTTTATTATTATTATTATTATTAATAAAGCTGCCTGCCGACTTGTAACGTAGCTCCATTATTCCACTTGTGCATTGTACTTAGGGGGCACATTTTGTGTCACTACTGACATCTTAAAGGAACTACTCGGAGTATTTCTTTGTTGTCGTCCTTTCGTTTTATACTTGATATGAATATCCAACACCGGCCTCATGTTTTGGCATGCTCGTAAACATTGACTGGCATCGAAGCACGAGATGAGTTTGACACGAAACTAGCCGGTGAGGATTAAGACATGAGCATGCTTAAGATATAAATTAACCAGTAAGGATTAAAACGTTGTAGCCTATTTGGCATGTGCTATGAATTGTGCGTCGAGATAGAAACAAGAAGGGGCGAAAAAACGAGGTCAACTAGAATGCACAGGCGAGCAATCTGGGCGCGGGGCCAATTCAGTTGGCTTGTGTTAGTATTTAAACTTGCCGAACATCCAAGAAACCAAGACCTCAAGTTTTTGCATGCTTAGCCAACATAGGAGTCTAGCTAGAAATGTTTTCACCGGCTAACATTGACCTGATTCGAAACACTAATGAATTTGACATGAGAGAAGAGGTGACAAATTGCTTGGCCCGCCTCTTGGCTCGTCAACAACTAGGACCGGCTGTTGCACGTTCAGTATCCAACATCCCTAGCCTGATCCGCCACTTCGTACAAGGGCCCTCTCAATTCAGACCCGCCCAAGGAATGGTCCGGGGTCGGCTTTCTCTACAATTGAACCAGCCCGGCCTGAGCAACCTGCCATCCACCAAAGACCAGTTCAAGGCCCACCCCCACTAAACATGACCTGGCCCGGCCCTTATCTAAACATGATTAAGTTATAGGTTAACAAAAAAAACTATTAAGAGTTTTTTCTGTAGTTCTCTATCTTTAACTCGAGTTTTAAGTACATATTTTCTTATATGCAGTATATCACACAAAATTTGTACCGTTTAATTTATCCAATTAATAATTGAGTTAACATTTTTTGTCGATCTAAATTTATGAATATCTAATATTGTTTGGTGTCAATTTGATGGCGTTTTATTGATGTGTAGTCTTTGTCCGGCCAATCCAAGGCTTTGGACCATGAATTAAAAGTTATAATAGATGGAGTACTACACTTCCTTGTTAGTTGTGATTATGGTGGTACTATCTACTATCTCATCATGTTCCATTAAACAAAGATGATAATCACGTAACGTTACCATACAACGATCTTATCCAAAACCGACTAAAGGCAGACTTCAAATAATCCTGATTGAATCCAGTCCTATTTAACCAGATAGATAAGAAGTCATTTAATTGGAAGCTCGGTCCTTCAAGTGTTGAGCTCTTTCTTTAACGTCGTCAAATTGGTGATTGATATCATGGAGTTGATCTTCAACAATAGGGAGACCTTCTCGCTAGGCTTCTTTGCCTTTTCCTGTCAACTCCTCTGAGCTTTCCCCTGCCTTAACCTTTTCCATTTCGCGGCCTTTATCCTTTTTCTATATCAATTAAACAAATTATCAAAGATGTCTGAGTCTAGTGATCACCCTATACTAGTGCTAAATAAAAAGTCATTGTCGATGAAAAAAAGAGTACGGAATAAGGAATTACGATGTAGGTGGTGATCATGGTCTATGGAAGAAAAGTTGATCGAAGAACTTGGGACGTTAGTAAGATTAATATGGTCAAGGACTTGAGGCAGAGAAGAGTAGAGTGATGAGGATTTGTTATCTTCGACTTGGATATCAATTTCTTTATTATAAGCATTTTCAATCTTTTCCTAATCTCTACCGTTTTTGTTCGTTCTAGTCTTCTTAACCTACCAACAATAAATAAATAAAAGGATTGTGTCAACATGTTTACATGCCACATGCACTTGGTAATAGCACGTGTAGAGTGTTGCTTTTTTTTTTTTTTTTTTTTTTTTTTTTTTTTTGTTTTTTTTTTTTTTTTTTTTTTTTTTTTTTTGCTTTTTCATAATTGCTAAATCTTGCCGACAATTTTACTATATCCCGCGCACTTTCTCCTCTATTTCCAGCACTGCTCTTCTTTAAAAAAAACAAAAGAAAAACAAAATATTCAAATAAACCCAGACCCAAACAACCGACGCCTCCCTTCCATCTCCACCGTACCCGACTACCCCTCCCCCAGCCCCGACCAGCCCGACCCCCACGTCGTCGACCACCATACCCAACGTCGCAGGGAGGGTTTGTGGCGACGCCGAGTTCAGGGAAGGGGTTGTGGTGGCGTCGAGGGGTTATGGCGGCGTCGAGGGTTATGGCGAGTAGTGCGGCGCCGAGTTCAGGGGAGGGGTTGTGGTGGCGTTGAGGGTTATGGCGGCGTCGAGGGTTGTGGCGATCTCTATTGAAAGTGTCACAGAAATTTCAAAAGTGGGTTTTTTAATTTGTGTCTTCTTTCTCTCCATAGTAGCGTGAGAAATGAGAAGGGTATAATCAGAATAAAGGCGAAGAATGCGCGTGATTAAGTAAATTAATGCGCAGGATTTAGCAAGTCACTTTTTTTTTTAGTGATACCATTTTTGCATCGAGTTGTTACTTATTCACGCGTCGTCTCGTTTTATTAAACCTATGGATTATGCTGGTCAGGTCAGAATATGGATCGCATCGTACAACTCACCGAGCAGGTTAAGTTCAGTATTCAAGTAAAAAAAAAGGGATGTTGATTTTCGTAGTACGTATTTTACTCATGTAGTACATTTTTGCCAATTATACCCCTCCCATATCCCCTCATTTCTCTAACTTGTTATCTCCCTCGTTTCCTTTGCCCCCACGCCCCACCACCATTGTCAACCACATCCATAGGTTACCGTCGTTAATCACAGCCTTAAGTAACCGCCGTACCGCCGCTATATGCCACCACCAAGACACCAGTCAACACAAATCAAAACAATTTCTCTATATGAAAATTCGAACAATCTACAATCATCCATATACAAGCAATAAACTGATACCCAATTTCGACGAATCGCAAAACAAAGTCAATTAAAAGAGGGAAACATCAACATAATCAAATTGAAACAAAGCACAATAATTTTTTTAAAACGAATTAAGGTTGAGTGGTAGTTTGAACGGCGTGGGGACGGGCACTGATTGGTTCGACGGGAAAAGGATAGTGGAGTGGCGGTCGGCCGACGGTAATCCAGCGGTGCGGCACATGGGTGAGTGGGTGACGGTGTGCGGTGGTTATTTGGATGGTGATTGGCGGGTTTTTTTGTCATTCTTCTTTTTAGTTGGATGTAGACCCATGTAGTCCATGATTTTCTTAGTAAGGGGTAACAAATGGTAATTAATGGACAAAAAGTACTGTATGGAGTAAAATATGTACTGCGAAAATAAATTACGAAAAAAAGTTTATAATGCCTTTTTCTCTATTGTTTTATTTTCCTAGTGCAGGACTGGCTAAACATCAGTGGGCAAAGTGATATGGTTAATTGCTTCAAAATAATTTCAAACGTCTTACCCTATTAACCCAATAACTTAAACGAAATACACTAGCTAAACTCTTAACCCTAATCCGCTCATTTTGTTAAATTACGCATCGGACCAATGACTGCCCATTTGTAAATGTGGCAATCGGATCGGTTTAGGTCGGGTCATTTCGGGTTCGGGTCATGTCGGATCAGCCTACCTCTTCGGATCGGGTCGGGTCACTATCGGGTTCAGTTATTTTATTGCATTAATTCAATTTTTGGCCACTAAATTTAGTTTTTAACCATTATTTGGTTTAGTTATTTAATTATCAAGTCACACGTATCAATCTAAACACAAAATTACTTTCATTTTGATCAATATTAAGCTTAATATTTGTCGGGTGATTATGATCAGGTCAATATAGGGCTGGGTCAGTATCAGGTCGGGTCTGGTTCGGGTTCGAATAACTGATTATCGGGCCGTGTCGGGCTACGGGACGTGTCGAGTCTTTACAGACCGCAAATTTTGGGTCCTATCAGGTCAGGTTTGCTCAAATTCGGGTTATGTCACACGGGTCGGGTCAGACTTGCCAGCTCTACCCGTTTGTCACCCCTATGGCCTTATGTCTTAAACCAAGTTAAAAGACAAGCCCACGGGCCAGGACTACGCAAACTATGCTTCACGGAATCACCAACTAGACCAACGAAGTCAAATAGTCCAACCCATCAACCGGCCCATAACCCGAATAAATAAAGAAACTTACACCGACCTTGCAAACACTATATATACACATCGCACACTTCATAAACAACAACCAAAAAAAAACTATAAATTCTCCAAAAATCAATTTTCAATTTCAATTTCTTCGCAAATTCAAGAACACCAAAATTCAATTCAAAATTCTTACAGTAATTACATCTCAATCTTTCTCCCCTATTTTATTTCGTAAGTTTAATTAAATTATCATTAATTAAAAACCCTAAAAAAAGAACTCAAATTTGATAATAAAATTGGGATTGAAATTGAAATTTGAAAAGAATATTGATATTGTTTTATTGTTTAAATTTGATAGGAATTATATTAAAATGACGACATTTGAGCTATATAGGAAATCAACAATTGGGAATTGTTTGACAGCGACGTTAGATGAATTGGTTAGTGATGGTACTCTTTCTCCTGAACTTGCCATTCAAGTTCTTCTTCAATTCGATAAGGTGGGTTATTCGGAAACGGTCTCTTTATTATTTTTACGTAAACTCGACTGTGTCGAATTGACGATGTTTGATTATGTGTGTTTTTTTGTTGTTGTTGTAGTCTATGACTCAAGCACTTGAATATCACGTGAAAACCAAGATTTCTCTCAAGGTAATTCAATTCATTCTTTATATCCCGTAAATGTACGATAATTTGGTGATCATGTTAGTGAAATGTCGTGTATTTAATGTAGTCGATAGGATTATACTCCGTCCGTCCCAATTATTTATGGTTTGTCCTTATTATGGAGTAATATTATTCAAAGAAAATGAAAAGGTGAACAAATGAATGGAATAGAGGTTGTAATTATGCTCTTAGATAATGACATCATGACCGTGTCCATAATATCTTGATCCTGCACTTATTAATCCGACACTTCTTGCATAATGAAAGTGGAGGATATACGATTATCCTGTAAATTGCGGGGTATGGGGGTTGGATGTATATTTTGGTCTATAAAGCTACTCCATATTATGGTTATTGACAATGTTACGGCTTATGTCGTAGATTTCTCTCTGTTTCACCTTATGTAATCTTGGACAATGAGGATTTAATGGATTAAACCTCTGATAGGGTGAATTCGACACTTGAATATGAACATGTGGGCGATACCATAACCGTAGTCTGAGTTTCATAATTCATAATTGTTGGATATGGGTCATATTTGATTTGTGAAAGAACAGGAGAATGACCGTGTTCTCAACCTAAGTTGTAGCACAGTTGCATTCCGAGGAAATGGAAATGGTTAAGCTAGATTGATATCCCTTACAAGTTGATCTAAGTGCTCAATAGTGACCATTTTAATGTTTGAAGCGTTGCTCGTGAATTTTAAAACTGATGAGCATTTGTAGTTCACATTGCTGTTCAGCAAATAAGTTATCTTCTTTAGATATCTCTTAATATGGTTCGGGATGTGTAGATGAGCACAAAGATACACCTAAAGCTCATATAGTCATACCTAACCATGACTAATGTCGAAGATGTATGCGATTAGTAATGTTGATATTGATGTTATGAATGCTGCAGGGACATCTACACACCTACAGGTACTGCGACAATGTCTGGACATTCATCCTTCATGATGCCTTGTTCAAAAGCGAAACTTCCCAGGAAAATGTCAGTCAAGTTAAGATTGTGGCATGCGATTCCAAGCTTCTCATTCAGTAGGGTACAGGAGTAAAAATTTCAGTCAAGTTCAAGATAGGGGCATTCAATTCAAGCTTCTCAGTCAGTAGGCTATGGGGATTGGTTTTTCTGATACTTCAGTTTGATTCTGAGTAATTTCTGGTACATTTACAGTCTTTTAGAAACTTAGGAAGTTTTTAGAACTCCATTGTCTATGTTTAGCTAGATTGTTGACTTTCGTCATCCTTTTGAAAAAAGTAGAGTCATCTATGCATGTTTCAAGCTACAGATTCAGTCCAAACATCTTCTTAATGAGAGTATAGTTTTTCTTGTATGCAGATACTCCTATATAATACAAACATCTACTATTAACTTGCTGATTGATGATTTATGTACAATTCCTGTAAAAAAATTTCATGTATTTACCTACACGGCTACACCTCCATGAAACTATCCTAAAGTCACTATCCTGCACTGTCTGTGGGTTAAAACTCTAGTCTAGGCCAGCCGGTGTCTAGCCCATGCCCGCATGTGATCACCGCCAACTTTAATGGTATATAGTCGCAGTTGGTAAAGTAAGTTACACCCTTCATGACAGGAACGTAGAAAGGTGTTTTAGATTAGAATTGTTCTTGTATGTACTACCGAGTGTGTAAATGCCTATCTTTGCAAAACCATTTAGTTGTCCATGGTGAAGTTTACCATTAAGCGGATCCATGTTTAAGTATATGGGGTCTGGGGACAGCATAGAACAGGATTATTCTTGTGCAGTTCGTTTTATCTTAGTGTGTGAAATTTTTGTGCAGTTGGTTCTATTTTAGAGCGTAACTAGATAGAATCATTCTGTGACTAATTTTTTGTGAAATTTAACGGTTATGCTTGTAACTAGATAGAATCATTCTGTGATTTATTTTCTGCCGAAACTCGAGAATATAGGGATATGGACAGATTGAAAACAGAAGCTGCAATTAACAAGAAATCTGACAAAAGTAGTCATTTTATTGATGTAACACACATAAAACAGACTTAAATCTGATCATAATTAGTACAATGACAAACTTTCTTATCCCCGAAATCCAGAAAATCAGTACTGCGTGTCATTAGTTATGTGGGGCAGTAGCAGGAGCAGATGCTTTATTACAGTAACCAGAAAGTAAGCTTCCTTCTTGAGCAGTAAACCCGAGAACACCAAGCATGGAAGGCCAGCACTGTCGGGTTATGAACTCGATTGCATTACAGCACGGTGTATCGATATCTGTCTGGCCATTCAGGAGGAACGCAATCACCTCGTTCGAACACTGCCTGAGCTCTGCCAGTGCACTCCAGCAGTCATTCGTGTTGCCCTCGGTAGCCTGCAGTCTTGCAGGCAGGCTAAACTCTGTGTTTGGGTCAATAGGAAAGTCTCGTAGAGATGTTGCAGTGTTTATCATGAGGATTATGGTGAGTGCCACGAAAATGGTGGTTTTGACTGCCATTTTTCGATGTTTTTGATTGTTGAGTCGGGGATTGATGTGAATGGGAAAAGATGCGAGTACAATGGAGTGTTTGAGGGTGATTTATATAGTGAGGATTTGGGAGTTGAGAGGTTAGATGGGTTAATTAACACTTATTAGTGGATTAATGTGGGTTAATTAGTTTAGGATGATTGGTTTTCTGCGTCGGTTATGGATTTTGATCATACATCTCCCCTTCACCTTGTGCAATCCTAAACAATGCAGATTTCACGGATTATATTTGAAACAAGTCGAATCCAACACTTGAATATGAACTCCTGGCCGATACCATAACCAGAGTCCGAGCTTCATAGTTGTCGCCTAATCAATATGGGTCATAGTCGATTTGAAAAAGAACATGAGACAACGAGAGTGATCATGTTTTCCTCCTAAGTTTTAGCACAAGTGCATTCCTAGGAAATAGAAATGCTTTAGCTTGATTAAGTATCCCTTACAGAATTACAGGTTAGTCTATTCTCTAGGATATATGCGACTCCAAGCTTCTCGTTCAGTACTGGTAGCAGGACTGTTTTTTTTTTATTATTATTTTTTTTTATTCTTCAGTTTGATTAAGAGTAGTTTCTGGTACATTTAGTCATTTACCATATGTTAAAATTTAGCAAAATTTCTAACTCTCACTGTTGGCGTGAAAAAAGTGGAGTTGTGTATGTTTGAAATTTCTGGCACATTTACTGTATTTTCAAGCTACAGATTCAGTACAAACATCTCCTTCATGTGGGTATATTTTTCTTTATGCAGGTATAATACTATTAACTTGCTGATTGATGATTTATTGAGAATTGAAAAACTCATTTCCTGAAAAAAAATCGTCTGTATATTGAGTATATATTCCTACGCCCAACCCATAAACCTATCCCAAAGTCGCTATCCTGCTGTTGAGACCCTAAAATAGTTCAGTGCTTTGCCTGTGGATTAGAAATCTACTCTAGTCTGTCAGTGTCTGTCCCACATCCCCATGTGGTCATCTCCAACATTTGCAGCGTAGACCCTTTCTTCCATGACAGGAATGTCGAAAGATGTTTTAGATTAGAATTATTCATGTATGTACCAAGTGTGTAAACATCCATCTTTTCAAAACAACCTAATCGTCCCTGGTGAACTTTGCCATTAAGTAGATCAATGTTTAAGTACACGAAGTCTCGGAACACCATAGAATCTGTGCATTTAGTTCGATTTTAGTGTGTAAATTTTGACTGTCAAGTTGAGACTAGATAGAATCATTCTATGACTAATTTTCTGCCGAATCTACAGAGAACTGGTGCATAGACAGATTGATACAGGAGTTAAAAATGAACAAGAAATCCTATAAACGTAGTCATTTTATTGATATAAAACTCATATAACAGACTTAAATCTGAACATAACCAGAAAAACAAGGAACTTTCTTAAGCCCGAAACTCAGAATATCAGTAGTTCAGTACAGCGTGTTATCATTGGTGACAGTAAGCGGGGCACTAGCAGGAGCAGAAGCTTTGTTACAGTAACCAGCAAGCAAACTCCCTTCTTGAGCAGTAAATCCGAGAACACCAAGCATGGAAGGCCAGCACTTTCGCGTGATAAACTCAATTGCATTACAGCACGGTGCATCTATATCAGTCTGACCATTCAGGAAGAATGCAATCACCTCATTCGAGCACTGTCTTAACTCTGCCAGTGCACTCCAGCAGTCATTCGTGTTGCCCTCAGTAGCCTGCAGTCTAGCAGCTAGTCCAAACCCCATGCTTGGGTCAATAGGAAAGTCTCTGAGTGATGTTGTAGTGTTTGATATCATGAGGATTATGGCTACTGCGGCGAAAATGGTGCTCTTGAATGCCATTTTTTTCGAGGTTTTTGATTGTTTGAAAGACGATTGATGTGAATGGAAGAAGATGTGTGTAGAATGAGGAGATTGAGGGTGGTTTATATAGTGTGGATTTGGGAGATGAGAGGTTAGATAGGTTAATTAACATTTACAGTGGGTTAATTAGTTTAGGATGATTGGTTTTCTGCATGGGTTATGATTTATGAATGATGGTTAATGAATTTCAGTTTCAGAGATGAGAAGATGAATCATGTACAGTATTATTAGTGGTATTTTAATGTGTAGAAATTACTATTGTGGTAAATGGTAATAAGTTCAGTTTTATTAACTTCTAGGATGAGAATGTGAAATGCAGTAGCAATATTAAGCTTATATTATTACTTTGTACGATTTGTTCAGTAAGATTTTTTTTAGGCTTCCTGTTGAAGGGTTAAGCCGAGTAATTCTTTAGTCTCGGACAATGAAATTGATAAAAAAATGTCGGCAAATTAATTCAATCAAATAAGGAGTATTTTTTAATCATTTGGTGGTTCGAATAGAAATAGAAATGTTGTATGGAGTTGTTTTACAGTGAGACCAGTTAAATCAGTCTATTATTAGATGAGGAATAATGAAATTAGACACGGAATAGCGAATGTTTTGATACGCTAAAATCTTCCGTCATTGTAACTCGTGTTTGGTTGAAGTCGGTTTTAACCGTCCTATTTTCTAACACGTTAACATATGTCAAATCATTAGCCGATAATAATAATTGAAATGTGTTCATTATACCGATTCGATACCAATGCAAAAAAAATATTATTGCAATATTCATTAGCCAGAATATTTCGATTGATTTCACTGTTTCTCGACTTTTTGGGTGTAGCTCATTTGCGTATTTACTAATGCGTATAATAACACAAAGAATGATTAAACAACCAGCCTAGCCGTCTTAGCTCAGCTGGTAGAGCGCATGGCTTTTAACCATGTGGTCGTGGGTTCGATTCCCACAGACGGCGGATATATTCAATTTCAATGCAAATAATCATAGACATGGAGCTTTTCTTTATTTTGCTTTTGAGAGCATAATTTGACGAAAATTTCACTTGTTTATTTTTTTCCTTATTTAATAACATACCTATGTATTTGTAGGCTATAGCTATAGAGCCTATAGTAGAAGAAATTGGACTGTTATCTCTTTTGTTAGCCGTAAAGCAGGCCAAAAAATCCATTCGTATCTTAATTTCATCTGAGCTCTTCAATTTGTCCGATCAAAACCCGTTCATATATTTATCCATTATATCTCAATAAACCTGAACCTACCTAACTCAACCCATCTTAAACGTATAAAGTCCATCCAAAGAGTTGAATGGCTCGAATAACCCGATCTGAACTTTATCCGTAAGTTTATAACTTGAATTGCCTAATACAATATGACATGATCGAATGTTTATTGTTGTACACTTGATCGATTTCATAAATAACTTGATAATAGTAGAACCCGAATTGTCTCAATTTTACCAATATAACTTGAATTCCTACCGGCCTTATATAATTCAATCAGAATTAACCTGGCCTAAATCTAATCCAATCACCTGGAAGATAGGTAACTACATCCGGTGAAAGAATTAATAAAAAGGAAAACGTAAATAATCAGCTGAATCGGAAAAATCACCCACAAGGCCACAAAGGCCAGCCATAGCAAAGTTAGCAACCCAACTCAGCCACAATTCCTCAATTTCAACTGACAATCTACTCAAAACATAAAGATAAGACCACACCTCTCCATATATCCTCTTCCTTCTCAATCATCTTCACTCACCATCTCCAATGGCAGCAACACTTCAATCTCCTCCACCCTTCTCCACCATTACCACAACAACCTCTCTGTCCTCCCACACCAAATTCTCCTTCTTCCCAAAATACCCTTTCCCTCTCCTCACTAAACCCATCTCGCTTTCTTCACACATCACATTATGCACCAAAAAAGATGACATTGACATAACTTTCTTCAACTCAGACGAGTTTGAATCCGACGAGCCATTAGCCTACGACCCACCTGAGAAACCAGATGGGTTCGTACCACCTCGAGCCATTGATGAGCCACCGTTCGAGTCGGAGGATGAAGTGACTCGAGCTTATGAAGAGTTGTATGGTCCTGGGTATAGTGGTGAGACTCTTCTTGGTAAAGATGTTTTTGTTATGGATTCTAAGGTTAAGAAGTCTACTGGGTTCGGTTCCAAAACCAAGAAGGAGAAAATTCGTGATGGGTTTGAAGAGAGTGTTGTTCAGGTAATTTAAATTGGGTTTTTTTGTTGTTAATTTTGTTGAATTGTTGATTGTTTTTGAGATTTTTTTTTGTGTGAAAAATGTGATTTTGGAAGGTGGTTTCATGTTGAATTGATCACATTTCTAGTGTTTGTGTGAATTTTCATCTTGGGTCTTTCGGAAACCGCTTCTTTGTGTTGCCTTGTACAAGGACATGACTGCAAACATATGGTGTAATGTTGTTGAATTGTTAGTGGTTTGATGTTGATAGTTGGTTTTGATAATTGAGTGCTTAATTGTATGGAAGTTTCAACATTTTGACCCCCTTACCTTGCAATTTGTAGGAGCCATTGAGGCACTGGCGTAATGTTGCAGTTAGTAATTGGTTAGGTTTTTGAAAATTGAGGGTTTAGTTGAGTGAAAAATGAAATTTTGGGAAATGGGTTCATGCTGAATTCATTATATTTGTATTGGTTATGTTGCTCAGGTAATTTAATGGTTTTTTTGTTGTTAATTATGGTGAATTGTTAATGGTTTGATGTTGATTGTTGGTTGTTTTGGTTTAGTTGTATGAAAGATTGACAGTTTGACCCCCTTATTCCGCAATTTGCAGAGCCATTGAGGCACTGGCGTAATGTTGTTATTGCTACTGTTTGTGTTTAATCAATGTGCTATTGTGTTAGTAATTGGTTAGGTTTTTGAAAATTGAGTGTGTAATTGTAAGAAAGATGTAATTTTGGGAAGTGGGTTCAGGTGTTCTCAACCATTTTTGTTGTTAATTGTGTTGAATTATTAGTGGTTTTGGGAATGTAGTGTTTAGTTGTCTGAAAGATGCAATTTTGGGAAGTGTGTTGAGGTGTTTTCAACTTTTTTTGTTCTTAATTGTGTTGAGTTATCACCGGTTTTTGAGAACTAGTGTCGAGTTGTATGAATGATTCAATTTTGGGAAGGGGTTCGTGTTGAATCCGTTGTATTTGTAATGATTGGTAGGTAAAATGGTAATGTTTTGAGGATTGGGGTGTTCATTTGTATGGAACAGTGTGCAATGGGAGGCGGGATTGATAGGAATCATTGTGTTGCTGCTGGTTTTTGAATTAATCGGGAATGTCTTGAGAATCTGGGTGTTTAATTGTATGAAAATGCAGTGTTGGTTGGTGAGTTGGTGACTGTTATTGAATCCATGCTAGTTCGTAACTTTCTTGGTTCGGATTTCGGAATTCTAATTGAAATTGTAAACGAGTCACACTGGTTTGATGCAAGTGGAATAATTTTGTATGATGTTACAGCAATTTAGTTTCAATTTTGATTTTTTAATGAAGTTTTGGAGGTCGAAATTTGCCTTTGTGATTGTATTCAACTGGAATTGATGCAGGTTAGAAGAGTAACCAAGGTGGTAAAAGGAGGGAAACAATTGAAGTTCAGGGCAATTGTGGTAGTGGGTGATAAGAAGGGCCAAGTTGGTGTTGGATGTGCTAAGGCAAAGGAGGTCGTTTCTGCTGTCCAGAAGGCAGCTACAGATGCCCGACGCAATATTGTCACTGTGCCCATGACCAAGTATCTCACGTTTCCTCACAGGTACCAATATTTGCTATTTGAGCATTCTTTATGAAGCTATATTTGACTGCTATAATTTCCCAATTCTCGAGTGCAGTGATCGTGTATCATAATATTGCTGGGATATCTTTTGCTTCATGTTTATATTCAGATTTTTGTCATTTGCAATGTTTAATCAGCACCCTTAAAAGATGGTATCATTGAGGCTGGCTTACTTCACTGCCAATTTTTCATAAAATGAGCCTTGACTTGATTGTGAGACATGCAATGTTACTTTGGGACTTCATTATGAGCTAGTTATTCCCGTGCCTGACGCAACACTTAGCCACTTCATTTCAAGCAAAGATCAGAACCACGAGTTATTTTTTTCAAAAAAGAGCCATGTTTTGTGTTGCATTCGGTACTTGCAACCAAAACATAGAAGCAAGCAACTTGATGGTAGTAATGTTGGTCTGATGTTGAACTTATGTTTCCTAAATAAATGAACACAGTTTATTGTTGTTTTAGAAGATTTATCTGGCTCTTAGGCTTGTTATATTTCATAATTTTGTACAGTTGTACATCATATCTGATGTTACTCGAATTCCTCCCCTTTGGGAGTCATACTTGTGTCTGACATGAACGATAAGGTTAAGTTATGGATATCAATCCTGGCCCTTCACTTGATAATCCGACACTTTTTCATGGAGATTCTCCAAGGCCTTCAAGACAGAGGGGGAAGCAAATGAGAAAAATAAACTTTCAGCCAGTTTTCCATCTCAAGCATTTAGTTTTAGTGGTCAACCCATTTTTTTGACTCTCAACTTTCTTCATTATTCACAGAGAATTGGTATACGAGTATATTTCACTCTTTTATGCCTATCTTTTTAATACAATATATGGTGTGTCAGAGTGGAGGCTGACTATGGAGCAGCAAGAGTGATGCTCCGTCCAGCAGCACCAGGTACTGGTGTCATTGCTGGTGGTGCAGTCAGAACAGTTTTGGAGATGGCAGGAGTTGAAAATGCACTAGGGAAGCAGCTAGGAAGTAATAATGCACTCAACAATGCCCGAGCCACTGTTGTCGCAGTGCAAAGCATGAGGCAGTTCAGTGATGTCGCTCGTGAGCGTGGTATTCCCATGGAGGAACTCTGGAAATGATTCACAGGTTATCTCCACGAAAACAGTACTCTTCTCTGTTAATTTGAGTCTTGTGACATCTTATTGTAATTTTTTGTAAAAGTAAAAATGTTTCATTATTGCTTATTAGTTGCTCAGTTTGCTAGTCTGCTGGCATCGCCATTGTTTTAAAAACCGTTTCCAGTCAGAATTATGGAATCTGTCTTCTCGCCTTCCTCTAAAGATAATGACAGTCGAATTTTTAAGCTGTAAAAATAAGTCACTCATGAAATGCCTACTTCCAAGTTCCAACCATTCAACATAATTTTCGAGCTTAATTCTGAGATTTTTTTTTCTTCATTTAAAGCTCAAGGGGGTCTCAATTAAGATCTAGTGAAACCAAATGAAGTTCCTTGTAAGTAGTCGTGCGATTGGTCAACCGGATTGAATTTGGATTCGGATTGGTTCGGGTCGTATCATTTCGAGTATGTTATTATCAAGTTATTTATTGATTTGGCGAGTTTAATTTGCAACAAGAACATACAGATCAGATCATATTGGTTCGAGTCGATTCAAGATACGACTTGGCTTGCTCATGTGTTCTCAGCTCGTCTTTTCTGTTCAAATGTCGGGTCGGATCATTCAGACATGGTCAATAATCCTTCCTTTCTTATTCTTCCCTGACTAATCACAGCATACTGAATAACTGACACAATAACATAACTGACATTTCCAATACCTGAGTTCCCAACAAATACTACAAACGACAACACAAAACCCTCAAAAGACTCTAAAACATAACAACAATACTTGTTCAAATTTCACAAACATCAAAACAAACTTTGACCAATCAACACCTACTGTTTCCCACACTTAGTAGACTCATAAGCAAAGGGACCCACGCTAAACAAAGAGAAAGTAGGAAGTGGGCTTGGTGGGCCTGTATTGTTAGAATAAAGGTAAGCTCCTGTTGCACCATTGTTGATGTTTGTTGCATTGCTGCATGCCCCATTTGCTGATGTATTGTTCAAGTGGTGAGCTAGGTAGACCTTGCATTTGTGGGCACCGTATGTGGTTAGGAGTGGTGGGGCTTGGAGGAAGAAGTAGCCGTTGGTATCGGTTGTCGCCGTCTTCCGGAGTAAGTATTGTGTGTTATGACATCGGAGTACCACCCTTGCTCCTGTGTTAGCAACATCAAACTAATGTTAGTGATTGGACCGTAACAGATTTTGACGTTCAATTTGTTCCAAATTTTGCTCACATAATTTAAACAATACAATGGAACAGATGAAGTATAACCCAACTTATAAAAAGTAGGCTCGTTATTTATTCACATTTCATATCCAGATTGTAACTAAAATTATTTTTACCATTTCTTGTTAAAAACCGTGCTTAACTAAAATAAAGTGGAAATAAAAGGAGACAGTAAAAGATTTTAAATTGAGACGGTTTTAACGAAGATCAACCAAATCATTGATATCATTGATATTCTTGTAATTTCAAACCACTAACTTTTTCATTTAATCTAATGTTCCGTAGCTACCAGTTTTTTTCCTAGTAGACAGTACAAAATATGGGCGAGGGGGAATCAAACTTTCAAAGTTTCAAACCCATAAATTATTGTTACGATATATTCGTCTTAACCACAAGGCTAAGATCTCTTCAGTGTTAGAGTAGCTCTAAGTGTTACATATTCAACATAGATTTGCACATTTAAGTTACATTTAACACATTTATATCTGTTGGTCGACATTATGTAAATGGCATTATAAAAAATCGTATTGGGTGGTACGGAGACTCGATACCACTAGATCTAGTGTAAAACAACAAAAAAAAAAGAGAAAAACAAACCGGCAAGAGGAGAAGCACCCAAGAGAGTATTAACACCAGAAAAACTACAATTCATCTTACAATAAACCATCCCTTGAACCGCCACAAACTTCCTCTTCCCAACATGAACCGGACCGGCAGAAGGAGGGTGAAACGGTGGGTGAACCGGCTTACCCAATGGAGAATGAGAAATAGGAGCTTTAGCCGGTGGCGAAGCAGTTACCGGCTTACCCAATGGAGAATGAGCAATAGGAGCTTTAGCCGGTGGCGAAGCAGTCACCGGCTTAGAATGCTGCGGTGGTGAAGCAGAAACATAAGACGGAGCAGAAGCGGGAGCGAAAGTGTGGCGACGATGGTGGTGGTGGTGATGGTGGTGTGGTGAAGGAGCTGGTGCATGAGAGGGTGGTTGAGTGGTGTAGGGGACTAAGTGAGAAGAGAAATGGAGTTGAGGTTGAGCAATGTTAGGTGATAGGGCAATTGATGTTATTACTATAAATAGTAAGGAGAGTGTTAAGTCATGCTTGGTGTTGTTTCCCATTTTGGAAATAAATTGAAGATTATTTAATGGAGTGGAAGTGTGGAAGTGTGGAAGTGAGGAAGTGAATGTGGTAGATTTGTAGAGTTGGGAGTGTTGAGTTTGGTTTATTTATAGGCAAGTTTTCTTTGTTGTTGATGGCCGTATATCATGGGTTTTGGACTTTTGGGTTTCGGTCCATTTGAACCTATCAAATGTATTTTTTTTTTAAAAATTATAAATAACTTTCTTATATAATCGACTTTTTTAAAATAGCTACTTTTATAATTTTTTATTCAAATAACTCTCTTTTAAAACATGTTTTTATATAAATCAATGTCTCTTCACCGGAATGAGACTTGTTTTTCAATTTTCAGGCCAAAAATTTATTTTTTCTACCATTTTTCACTTATATAAGATGTTAAATTATCATTTTACCCACTTACTCACTATGATATTCTTTAAAATAAGATAAAATGACGAACTTATGCTTGATTCTTTTTCGTTCATAGTGCATCATTTGAGAAATGTTTGGAATTGGTCACAGATTATGAAAATATAGTAGCGATGTAAGGATTACGGTATAAGAAAGTGTATATCGATCAAATTGTAAAAAAATAATTATAGTTCCGGTGAAGAGACATTCATTTGTTGAAAAATAAGTTTTATAAGGGAGTTATTTGGATAAAAAATTATAAAAGGGAGTTATCAAAAAAGCCTATAAAAGAATTATTTATAATTTGCTCTTTTTTTAAAAAAAAAAAATGAAATTTTTGGTTGAAGTGTTAATTTTATATTGGATGAAAATTAGTCCAATTGTCTATCACCGAGAAAGATAACGAAATATCAATAAGTCTTGCTTCAGTCAATCTGAAATAAGACGGACCAAATGTCAATATTTTTTTAGTAGAATGTAACCATTTAATAAAATGTTATAAATTGTCACTCTTTACACTGAAAATGATGGTAACATTTTATTGTATAATGACTACATTTGGCCTATCTTATTTTAGATGGAAATAGGCCGTCTGAAATAAAAATTTACGACGAAACATAATTTGATATACGTGTTCTAGGTTTAATCAAAAAGTCAAAAGTTACTTTTAAAAATTAGGGAAAGGTAAAGCTATAATAATGATTGTGACAAGAATCGAATTAGAGGAGGTGAAAATTTGATTGCAAAGTTTAGTAAACAAAATTTAGAAAGTTTTTTTTTTTTTTTTTTTTTTATTTTAGACAACTGTAAATTTAGAAAGATATACTCAGAGAAAATCCAATTTTTCTAGCTTTGTTTAATAAGACAGACTAATTTACAATTAAAAGTTAGGACGCATTATTTAGAAATTCAACCACTTTATTTACGAAAATTCGGGTCTTAATACACAAGTTTGTGACCTGTGCCGTGACAAATGAGAATTTGTGTATGAGTCGTTAGATGGAGGAGATTTGTGTTAGATGAAATGGGTCCTTAAACACATATTTGGGGAGTAATTATATGACCTTTTTGATGATGAAGGGAAAGAGTTTGATTTGGCAATATAATCCAGAGTTGAATTCAAATTGTTTCTAAAATGGTGTAAATTGCAGAATTGCAGTAGCATACACGTTTTGCTTCAGAAATTATTAATGGTGTATCCTGATTTAGGGTGTAAATATATGGTTCATATAATAAATAGGGCATGTTATATTAATCAAATTTCACATTTTATACAAGGTGTTTTTTTTGGGATTTTTGATAAATTTTAGTTATGTACTTGCTTTATTAGGGCCTTGCCTTTTGAGGTTAAAGGAAGGCTATAGCCTAAGCCTATTGTCCTACACTATGAAAGATTAGCCAACGGTATAAAATGGTACAGTGCAAAGGGATTCTAAATTTCGAATGTTTCAATTTACTTGAATGTCGAGATTAACTATATTTCATATTTTACGGAGAATGCACATGGTGCCCTTAAGGTTTGACATTTTGCCTGAAATACCCAATTTTCGATCCGAAAAATTTTAAGAGGTCATAACTCGTGTTTACGAGCTCAAGTTACGATTTTTTTTTAAATTGATCACCTTTCCGAGAACTACGACTTGAAACAAAAATTGTCGAGTTTCGAACTCGTGACTAAGAGATATGGTCACTCAAAGTTTGTTCGTTCAAAAAAATTTTGACGTACAAAATCTCCTAGTTACGGGATCCAAATACG
>JAOWBH010041109.1:0-15479 GCA_028566215.1 Silene coronaria
TGTATAAGAGACAGAAAAATTTAAAAGTTAGGTTAAGGAAGACTTTTGCAGCTCAAGGAAATGAGCTAATTCAGACATGTTAAATTATCAAGACTTCTTTTGGTCTCCTTTTCTCTGTTGGCCAGGCATCTCAATGTAAAATATCAAGACTCCTTTTGGTCTCATGTTACATCAATGGAATCAAGAATGAGGCAGCTACCAAAGTCCAACCTCCTTTTAATTGGACCTGAAGCTAGCAAAGAAAGAAAGCTGCTTTGTGCTTGAGTTAACCTTCTTTGCTTAATGCTAGAAGTTATGAGTGTGTCCTTTGTTATGTGCTGGGATAGCTCATTAATCTTGTTCATTGGCTTTGTGCTCTGAACAAGATATATCCCGATTCTATTTGCTTGAATACATTCACCATTTCCAACAGTTACTTGCACTGTTTCATCAGATACTAATCCTTGTTGTTTTAGTTCATTAAGGTACCTGCAATAACCAGCTACAACTTGTATGGTTTTGCAAACAGATAAAACATTGATTACAGACTAGAGTTTTATACATTTAGCCCATTCATAAACAAATAAATGAACAGTACTTTTACACTATATATTAATACAAAAACAATGTCAAGTCCAGCTTGTCACCCCTCCTTGGACTAAAGTTCTAAACTTGAACACATACGGTTAACAACCCTGCCTATTCTGTAGTCCAGTATAATACTAACTGCAGTAAATCACATTCATTTTACCCCAAATAACAAAGCAAAACAAATTTTAAAAAAAAAAAAGAAAGAAAGAATGAGGAAATTTATACATGAAGTTATTAATGATAAGGTCACTTGGACTCTTACTGTGCAAGAAAACTGTAGACTGCTTTTAACTTATTCTCGGGTTTTTTTGTTCTTCAGGTTTCGCACCTTCATGACTAATTGTTGTCTTTCTCCTTCTACCTCTGCGAATTTAAGACTTATTTCTGAATATCTTTCTTGCATTTCCTTTAGCTCCTCTTCCATGGAGTTGTTTCTTTCTTTCAATATAACCATCTCCTTCAACAATATATCTAACTTCTGCTGCTCTCCAGAATCATTGTTTAGCGCTGTTTGTTTGGTTTCAGATGGGATTTCGCCATTACTGCAATGTTTGGCAGCCGGAGGTCAGGGTTATCAGTAAACTTACGACGAAAAGAAAAGGAAAATTGTATAGGGTAAAAAGGTACCTATTCAACTCCGATGCAGATGGGTTAGCATCACACGAGACTTGTGTCCCAATAGATACCTTTTCCTGCATCATAACGTAACCAAATTTTAAGCCACAGTTGATAATTTCTTGGGTATGTTTCCGCAGTTTTACTAGGTAGCAATATGCAATTGTTAGAAGCTCGTTAAGTTCCCGAATTATAGCACGCATTACTTTGGTTCAAACTTCAAACCCATCAGCATCAAAACTGTGAAACTGTTTGGTTGGTTCGCCTTACACCAAGAGAATTAAGTTCTCATTGGCATGATCATTTGATCAATACAACAATGACATTCTTTGTCTCAATAGCTCTTGCCATGGCGGGGTAAAGGGTAGTCAAATGTACGTCAACCTAAAATTTGTTGCGAAAACATGAAATTGTTTGTGAATGATAGTTGATGAAATTTGTTTTGAGAAGTGCCTAGATCTAGCGCTACGCAAACGCAAAGAAGTGTAAAATAGCATTAGTTCACCAGGTAGCAAACACAGAATTGAGACCTTAAACTTATTGATAATGGGATTCAGATCAATATCAAAGAAAAATATGCGATCTTATTGTATTACGAATATAATCTAAATGAATCCATGTTCCTGAATGGCAGAACTAGCAAACCCACGTACCTCATTAACTTCATTGTCATGGCTTACGACTCGACTAACTTCGAGTCCCCCTAATCTGGTTTCAAGTTCCTCGATTTTGCACTGAAGAATTCTTTCCTTAGCCAAGAAAGCAGTAGCAGAGGTTTCAAATGCAGTCTCTTTCAACTTAATTTGTCCCTGGCAAACAGAAAACATTTTCAGACTTTCTGGCTATTCAAGAACTCAGTACTTGAAGCAAGCATTTGATATCTCATAGAGACCAAATGTCAATATCAAATCTCAAGTATATAAAACGCAGAGTTGGGTCAAATAAAACAGTAAATAGTAATTACCTCAAGCAATTTTACTCTCTCCTTCAAAGTCCCGACTTCCTTAGAACCAACATCCTTGTTAGGCCGCACTGCTGCCTCGGATTTTGAGTTTTTAGACATCGCCTTAGACGTTTCTTGAACAACACCTCCATTGCTTTCTTTCAACTTCTTCTCGATACTCGAAACAATTTCATCCTTCTTCTTCAGATCTGCTTGAAGTTGGAACACCTGCTTCCTTAGTCTCTCCTTTTCTGACTCATCCTCGTACAGAGAATGCTTCAAGTTCTCACACTGCCCTCTTAATTCATCTACTTCAAATTGAAGATTTTTAAGTTCCTCCATTGACTTTCCTTCCACCTCCTTTATATTAGCTCTTTCCATCTCCTCTCTTTGAAGAAGCTCATCTTTTTCTACGACCTGTGTTTTCATTTGTTCCAGCTCAGATCTCAGCAATTTTATTTCAGTTCTAAGTTCCAATTCCCGAGCAGAAGAGTCCTTCTGAACTTCATCAGCTAGTTCTTTCTCAGTTTTCACTAATTTTGATTTCTCTTCAATTTGCCCGCATAGATCAAGCAACTTCCTTTCATAATCATACTTGGCTGATTGAACCTCATCATTTGCCTTCTTTAGCAAATCCTGGAGATGCCGATTGTGCATTCTTAATTCACTGGCTTCCGTCAATGCTTTACTCGCCAGCTTTTCATTAGCATCAAATGATGACTGCATTTGGGTGGACAGTCTCTTGAACTCATCTTGAATTCTCGCAGCAGTATTCGCATTTTTCCACCTCATTAATCTAAGCGCTTCCTCTGCTCGGATAGCTCGTTGTTCCTCATCCACTTTAGCACGAGTGACAACCTCTAGATCAGCTTCAAAACTTTCCACCTGTTTTTCCATCTCTTCTTCAAGACTCTGAATATGTGCTTCAAGTTCCTTTATTTTACCCAAAGTACTAGAAGACTTTTCTGAATGCATTTTGAGTTCATTCTCCAGATTTTTAATATTAGCCTCAAGCTTGGTGATGGTAGCATGACACTGAGTGACAGCAGTTTCTGCTTGGATGGCTCTCTGCTCCTGATCCATTTTGGCATGAACTAAAGTTTCCATACTAGCTTCATATGCTTCATTTTGTTCCCCAAGCACTTTAATGGTTGCTAAAGAGCTTGTCAACTCTTCTAGATTCTTCTCTCGTTCACTCTCAAATTCCTCTATCTTCGTTTCAAGTTCATTTATAATAGCATCACACTGAGTGAGAGCTTCTTCCGCTTGCAAAGCTCTCTTCTCCTGCACCGTCTTGGCATCCTTGACAGCGGCAATGTCAGCTGTAAAGGCTTCTGCTTGTTGCTGTAGCTCTTGTGTGAGGCTCACGTTACGAGCTTCAAGGTCCTTTATTGTACCCAAACAATGTGATAATTCTTCTGACTTCTCTGTGAGTTCATTCTCGAGCTTCTCTCTCAAACTTTCAAGCTCTTTAATTACTGTGTAAGAGCTTGATCCTTCGCATTGCATCTTGAGCTGGTCCTGGAGATGATTTTGGTCCAATCTAGAACAATATTCGTGGTTTTCTTGCTTTAAAATCTCGTAGTCTAAGGCAAGTTGCTCCATTTGCATCTCCAGCTCATCTTTATCTCTCCTGTACATCTCGATTTCACTACACAAATCCATTATCTTCTGTTCGAGTAAATAGGTTTCTTGGGCCCCACTATGCTGCCTAACAAGCTCTTCCAGAGCCTTTTGTTCTTCATCATCATCGCTCTGGCTTTTAAGCAAACTTTCCTCAATTTCCACGGCACTCTCCCCGGATGCCAATCTATTAGACCCATGGGAGATTCCCCGATTATTCTTTTCTAACATTTCCTCCAAATCCTGGACTGCAAAAAGCAGCTCGGCATTGGAATCCTGTGTCTTTTGAAGCTGTACCCGGAGATTGGCATTGATGTCCTTCTCATACATAAGCTCTTCTTTGATCTCTTCAAGGAAAGTCCATGGGTCCCCTTCAAACTGGAATTTGCTTTTAACTTTAAAGTCATCGGAACGTTTCCGGTAGGCTTTGAGCTTTTCACATTCATCCTTGAGCTCATTCTTCTCTTCTTTTAAGAGGGCGATCTCTCTCAACATATCCTGGCCTTTCTTGCTCTCCTTCACAATCTGCTTTCGAAGAGTTTGCAACTCTAACTCTGAAACTTCAGCCCTCCTGGACAAAGCAACGAGGTCAGCCTTCAGCCTGTCGACCGAATCATCCAAACCCATGTGAGATGTCTCACTGAGAAAGGCATCTCTGGGACTGCTCAAGGAGTAGAGTGAGCTCGCGTCATTAACAGGGACGATTGCCAGTTCCCATTGTGTTCTTTGCTGATCTTGATTCTTGCTGCTATTATTATTTAGTACTCCAACTTCTCGCGGAGAAAGTCCAGAACTGCTATCAGTGCTCGAAAGCGTGACATCAGAACCACTTGAGCCTCTACATGTACCATGCAAGGTTGCTGGCTGGAGTGAAGACACTTTCCTCAAAGGCTCAACCTGCACAAGCAGCAATCATAAGATCATTTGCTTCATTTGAATATCAAATACTAATCAATCAAAAGTCCAGAAACAAATTTATCATAATATGATTCATATTTAACTGATAAACTTCATAATGCAAATGACCCCATTGAATATTTACATACAGAATAGGAATTTCCGAATTCTTACTTGAACGGAAGTCTGGACGCCATCTTCAACATCACCATTGCTAAAATACCGTCTCAAAGTTCGATCATCCTGTTTTAGTTTTAGACCTTCAATTTCTTCAAGTTCTCTGAAATATCATATCGTGACAGTAAACATCACAGCCCCACAAAAAGAAGAAGATAGGCCAAATGTCGCATACAAAGGCAGGTACAGTAAAGACAAAACTAGATATTGACCCTCACCTTTGGTTACCATTTTCCTGCATCCTTTGAATTAAAACCTACGCACATTAAGCAATCACATTGATTAAGAAAGCTTAAAATTCAGTAATACATCCTCTCTTAATGCAGTAAAATATCCACATCACCATTCATTTTCACAGTCACCATACTTTATAAACAATCCAAGATTGAGATGTTTAAACGGTAATTTGGTAAAGATAGACCCGAAGCGCCAAAGCAATAATCTCTTCAAAACAGCTAAAAAGTTGAAAAACATTATATTGAAGACGTAAGAGAGAAAGATTAACAGCAGTACTAACATGCAATTGAGTGTCCGAAACTGAATTCTTGAAAGGAAAAGAAAGAGAACAAGCCTTCGTCGCTCCTAAATACTCTGCTATATTCACACAAAATTCTCCCACTAGACTTCCTTTACCTGATCCCTGCATTAGATTTTCCACATTACATCAATGCTATTAACTTCAACCAACAAAAGTCTAATTTACTCGAAAATTTGACAAAATCTACTCTACACAAAAACATAAAATTAACGCCTTTTGGACCAACCAGGTCTCATGTGTGAGACCGTCTCATACAAAATGACAAAATCCACTCAAATCATATACACACACACACCATGTGTTAGGTGCACCTGAGAACACATGCTCTTGCAATTTGTAACAAAAATCTACAAATGATCACACTGATCTACAAACTTTATAATTAATTTAGCCATCTCACGAATTATCAAGCGAGGTTAGCAGGGACTGCCGCCCCTGAAATGAAATTTTTCGATTTTTCTAAATTATGTAATTTACATCATTACACCATCTGTCTCAGACCTATGAATTTAGCCGTCATAACTTCAAATACTAACTCCGCCACTGTCGGTGCATCAAATTAAAATGCGCTCGAAATATAAAAGCGAAAAAGTCGAAAACTGAAAGAGTAGACATACAGTGGAGATGAGGAAATAATAGATTCTATCAAGAATCTTGCCGGATTTAGGATCTAGTATGAATTTAACAGTTTCATAAACAGGATTCTCCCAAACACAATTATTCTCTTTAATCACACATTTCTCTAATTTCGCCGTCGGTTTTCCGTTCTCCGCCGGCACCACCGATATCACTAATCCACTTCCGCCATACTCCGCTACCTTCACATTATCAAATCAACACTGATTAAGTACATTGCTAATAAAATTAAATGAAATATTTACGTTTGATTAAAATACTCGTCGCAACACTATCAAATCAACACTAATTAGGTATTGCTAATAAAATTAAATGAAATATTTACGTTTGATTAAAATACTCGTTGCAATTGAATATAAGCGCAATTATTAATTGAAAAAGTAGTGGTAGTTGAATATGAGGTCACATGATTGTACATTGCTAAAAAAGATCAAAAAATTATTTAAAAATAGGCGAAAATGACATTGCCGACAAAAATTAAAAGAAATTTAATGAGGAAATTAACCTGAGTGACATGAAACTGGAATTTGAAGATCGCGGTGATTTTACTTCTCTCATGATTTCTCCACTTAAACATGATTAATTCAGTTAATGAAGTTGTTAATTACGCCGTCGACGGAGCGCCGGCGAACATCGCCGGTGAGTTCGGTGGCGAGCGGCGAGTTGACTCGGCGAGTGGTGGATCTGGACTCAGTGAGCGAGTTGGAGCAGGTGAGTATTTAAAGAGTAGAAGTAAGCTAGATAGCAAGCAAGGAACAGTGTGTGACAGTCTTTCACCTTGGAAGAGACGACAAGACTGAGAGACTGCCTATATATATATATAAATAAATTTATTTTGAGTTTATTTCTTCGAGTATTCAAGGAGAAGCTTCTGAATAATGGTGGAAGTTTTTAATAGTTTAACACAAATTCTCACTTGACGGGTACTATCCGTCACAATCTTGTGAAGAATAGTTATTCTCTCACAATAAGACAAGTGAGAGGATAAATGGGTGCTCCATTTTCCCTCATTTGTCCTCCCACTTGCCTTATTGTGAGAGAGACATTAGCCGTCACAAGTTTGCCTTATTGTGAGAGAGACACTATCCGTCACAAACAAGACGCTTTGTTGTTTAGGTTAGTACGAGTATAATAAATAATAGGGTAATTTTAGAGAATTCTTGCGTTCTTCGGGATGACGTTCTCCTTATACCTAAAAGAGGATTTTAAAATATTTAACTTTCATTTGGATCCTCCTCCTTTGGGGTAGGGAGGACATCCTCCGGGAGGATGCACGTATTTTTCGTAATGTTAAATACAGCATTTAGGGTCATCCTCCTTTGGGGTAGGGAGGACATCCTCCGGGAGGATGCACGTATTTTTCGTAATGTTAAATACAGCCTTTAGGGTTGTATTTAAGGAGTTAAAACATTTTAAATATGATATTAATTATTAATATAAGAATTTATATGACAAAATTGCACAAAAAATAATGCAATTAATTACAATATTAAGTATTAATTTCCTCTTTTAGCTTCTTAAATACAAACCTTGGGGCTGTATTTATCCTTTCTCTAAATAATAATGTAGGTACACAAAATCTCGTTTGTGACGAAAATATCCATCGTAAACCTATGACGGGTTAAGTACTATTTATGTAGATAGATAAGATAAAATCATATTGTCTAGGGAATAACAATCTCTTTTGTCTTATGTACCACATGAGTAGTACTTGACCCGTCGCAAACTTGTTACAGATGTGCCCCTCATAAAGGAGACTTACTAAGGTAGGTATTGTATTACTCATCTGTTTCGTTTTGGCAAAAAGATCAAGGGAATAGAAAACAGTTTGACAGGTGGATCAGCATGAGGTGGATGATCAAATAACATATGAAAAACGTTTTTAATTTATGAAAGGTAAACAAATGATTAAGTGATCCAAAAATAAAATAGGTAAACAAATGATCGTAACGGTTGAATTAGTATTTAAACGGGAAATTAATTAGGATTGTTATTTGCTAAATTTTTGTGATTATGTTAGTTGGAGTAATAGTATAATGCAGGTAATGTAATTAAATTAGAGTAATTTGTGGGTTGTAATAGTATAATAGTATTAAAAAAGAATTAAATTAAATTAATAAAGGTTTTTATTTGCTAATTAATGTGATTAGGTGAGGAGTGAATAAAGATGGTGTAAATAATGTTTTGGGAAATTGCAATTTGAATGACAAATTAGGATTCATAAGTGGGTTCATTGGAATAAAAAAGATTGGATTTATAAGTGATAAATCTTTGGTGAATTGGTGTATAAAAAACCCACTTTTATGATCGATTGTGTTTAATTATTGGCACGAAGCGATGGAGATATGTAAGGTTATAATCAGTCTTATATGAAATATTCGCATGCCTACTACACAATTGTGATCCATTTAATAAAATGAGCTTAAAGTAGTTTCATATATTAATTTTGTGATGCGGACTGAAACTCAGTATCACTCGTCAACCTTATTAAAGTAGTTGAGGAGAGAGGGAAGGTCGGAAAGATAGTGCGTACTTAACGGCAACGGAGCAGTAGATATGAGAAAAAGACTACGTGTGAAATCATGCAAGTGTTGTTTTTAGTAAATCACAATTCTCAAAATCCAACTAATTATAGGAGGAGTCTTGGCCAATTTGGGTATATCCTATGCTAATTGCTATTTAAAAACCCTGTCATTTTACAATATGTCCCCATTAAAACGATACTATCCGTTTTAAATTTAAGATGGATTAAGTATATATTATTTCTGTGTATAAGAACACGTAGGGGATTTTTTTTTCTTATACTTATACAAGTAGTATGTTGCTTAACCTATCTAAAGACCATCCCCAAGTAAGGTCAATTGTTAGGTCATGACCTTACTTAATCATGGTAATTACATAATTAAGGTTTGTTAATTTGTGACAAAAATGGTCAATTTGTGACCAAATACATCAAACGGTCAATTTGCGGCCATATTTGAACAAATTGACCTTCTAATTGACCATATTTGTAACCATATGTGTGACCATATTTGGGATTAAGAGTAAAACCGGGTCGCGACCTAATTAGAGCGATCTTTGCTTGGGGATGGTCTAAGCGTAAGACCATCCCCAAGCAGAAGGTCGAGTTGATCGGGTCACCAATATTTTTCTTCTTAATCACACCTTATTTATCTCGACTCACTTCCACCCTCCCAAGCAAAAGTTCACGACCTAAGTCACCAACTCAATCGTTTTCCAATATTTTAATTTACTTTCTCGTATATTTCGATCCTTTATTTTGATGGTTGTCCTTTGTTTTGCTTCTATCCAATAAGAGAGTGTCACTTACTGGGTCACCAATAAGGTCATCATGCTCAACTCAATGTCACAAATTGACCCTTTCTTATTCGAGATCATCTAAATTACCCTACTAATCATACTTTAATGTGTTATTAGCATGACCCAATAAGATCACGACTTAGTTTGTGACTTTGCTTGGACATGGTCTAAGACAAATAGTGCGTTTTAAATGAAAATTTATGAATTGTGATCATATGATGCTTTACCCTTATCGACTTGACCTACCAACTGTCGCTGCCATTGATGGAGTGTCCACTCATCTCACATCTGTGTACCACCACAAGGTAATACTTCTATGTACTACTAGTCTAGTAGTCTACTACTTACTACTACAAGTACTAGTATAATCTATAAAGTTAATTGTACTAAGGTGAAACAAAAAAGGGAACGGAAGAAACTAAATAAGAAAAGAAGTTTTTGATAAAAAAAAATAAACTTTAAATACTTCCACGATATGACTATGACTTTATTACAAAACAGTACATTAAAATGAGTACATTTATCGTTAGTATACGTTCATACTCTGGGGTGGTGGGTGAATAGTTGAACGTGATTAAGAGTCAAAATTCGAGATAGAATGATTTTTCTCTGTTTTTTTTTTCATTTTAATTTTAACTTTTTTACACAAATATTTAGTCGTTTGTAAATGTATAATACGGTATAGAATTGTTTATTTGACATCAATTATCGGTTTAAAATTATGTTTGACACAATAGTCTTGTAACATACAATATCTTCTAATCTACTCATAATTCCAAAATGAATTTCTAAAGTTATTCGATTTTTATGCTCGTATTAATATATTGCTTCTTTACATTCGTTTTTTTTATATTAGGCGAAATCCTCCGTCGTTTCACCGGTGTTAATGACTAAAAAATGTACTCGGTATTTGTTTTTTATAGAGCTTCTACAAGGCTACAAGTATATACGGGTCATGAATATGACCTAATCAAAGAATCCATATCAGAATTATGCTAGTTACCCTATTACTTTAGGAGTGAGAATTTTCTCCAATTATTTCTTTTTATTTCAATTTTTATTTCCCTTTGTATTATCTAATCAATTATCGGAAATTAATATGAGGCAAATCTATTTTCAACGGTTGATTGGTTCGGTAATAAACTTCCATTTTCTAAAGAAAATAGAGAGGATATTAATTTGTGATTATTGTAAGGCCTCATTTTTGCCACTTAGCTTTTGATATTTGCTTTACGGATTTAGTCTTGGATTGCTTGGGAAAAGTCAAGTCATATAGCTAAAGTAGTCAAAAACAACAAGACAAGTTATTTTAAGAACACAAAATCAAGAAGCACGATTTTGCATTACCATTAGTGCTTGATGCGATTGCATGTGACTGCAATATGCTTGTACTTTATGTTTGGAAGCATTCATTCAATTAAATTAAATTACTTACTCCGTATTATACTATCCCATAGATCATGTTATTGTGGTTTATATGCACTTTTGCTTCATATTAAAAAAAAAAAAATTAGATAGTGTACTTAGATAATAAATTTAAATATTTAATAATCTAATTATCTACTTTATTACCCCGAATACAAGCTTTGTGAGTTGAGTTATCTCCCCATGGTCATTGGGTGGATCGAACAGTATTATTGTATTAAGTCTCTTGAGAGACAGTCTCTCAATAAATAATTACAGGTTACTAGAAAAGTAAAGTCTCTTTCAAATTTTGGTGTTCTATCTATACTCTACAATTAAACGTAATACATTTTACAAAAGTAATTACAAGTTATTACGAAGTTTCTTAAACACTTTGTAGAAACACATATGAATGGTCAGTTAAGATGCGAGGAGCACTACGTTCAAAGAAGAAGACATGCTTCATCGACGGGACGATATAGAAACCGGCCGTTGATTCTGAAGATATCGAAGATTGGTACATGGTTAATGCCATGATCGTTAATTGGATTTTTAACACCATAGAACCGAGTCTTGGTTCGTCAATTTCGTATGTTGACGAGGCAAAACTTTTATGGGACGATATTGAACAACGATTCAATGTTGGTAATGGGCCGAAATTGCATCGAATTAAAGGGGCTATACACGATTGTAAGCAAGGGAGTGATGAGTCGGTCACTGATTATTATGGCCGCTCAAGAAATTGTGGGACGACCTTGATAAATATGATCGTAACCCCAGTTGTAATTGTGCCGGGTGCAAGTGCGGATTGAACAAACAACTCGACAAAAAGAAAGATGATAGCAAGCTTCATGATTTTTTGTTGGGTATTGATACAACTTATGCTACAGTGGCGTCAAATTTATTGTTACAAGAGCCTTTGCCTCCTCTTAATCGAGCCTACTCCACCATGATACAGGAGGAAGGTGTTAAGGGCAAGGCTAGTCGAGGTGTTGGTGCACGAAGCGGAGAAAACAGGGCTGACCCTGTAGGTTTTGCGGCAAGATATACGACTCCAGTACCTGCTCCAAGAACCGGGGATAATATAGACAAGGAAACAATTCCGCAACGCCCTTTTTGTGATCTTTGTGAGAAATATGGTCATCTAAAGGCAAGTTGTTTCGATCTCATTGGCTACCCTAAAGGATGGAGAGTTAGGGGCAGAGGGAATGGAGGCCGCGGTGGCCGTGGAGAACGTGGAAATTCTGGCAGGGGTAATACCGCTCCTGGTAATGCTAACTCTGCTCGCCTTAATGATGAAACAGGCGATGCAAAAGAACAATATGTCAGTATGCCTAAAGATCAATGGGATGCGTATGTTAATAATGCTAAAGCATCGACTTCTAAAACCCGGATGAATGGTAAGACGGATAGTAATTTAATTTGGTTACTTGATTCCGGTGCTACGCATCACATGACAGGTTGTTTTGATATTTTGCAAGACATACAAGAAATCGATCCTTGTATGGTTACCCTTCCCAATGGGAAGTCTTCCAAATCGTCCAAAGAAGGACGAGTTTACTTGGGCGAAAAATTAATTCTGAATAATGTTCTTTTTGTACCCGATTTCACCTGTAATCTTGTTTCGATTTTTCAATTGTCCAAAGATTTAAATTGTAATGTCAATTTCACTGATAAAACATGTGTGATACAGGACCGCATAACGAAGAGGACGATTGGTACGGGTGAGCAAATGGGGAGGCTATATCTTCTAGAAGGGGTCCAAGCAACGAAGGTTTTCTCGGCTAGGAAAGCTGATGACGTGGAAATTTGGCATCGGAAATTGGGACATCCTTCTAAGAAAATAGTTAGTTTTTTGCCGTTCATCAATAACAAAAGTAATAAGCACAATACTTCACTTTGTGATATTTGTTTACGCGCCAAGCAAACACGAGATAAATTTGTTGTTAGTGAAAATAATGCTAAAAATATTTTTGAGCTTATTCATTGTGATTTATGGGGTGATTATCGTGTTCCATCTTCATGTGGTAGTCATTATTTTCTCAATGTGGTTGATGATTTTTCTCGTGCTGTTTGGGTTTATTTAATTAAAACCAAAGACGAAGTTTTTCAATTGTTAAAAAATTTCATTACTATGGTCAAGCGACAATTTCTTGTTGATGTTAAGACGGTCCGTACCGATAATGGAACGTAATTTCTATGCTTGAAAGATTATTTCGCTAGCAATGGCATAATGCATCAAACCACATGTGTGGGTACCTCGCAACAAAATGGACGGGTTGAAAGAAAGCACCGTCACATTCTTAATGTGGCAAGGGCCTTACGTTTTCAAGCCTCCTTACCCATTCGGTTTTGGGGGGAGTGTATTTTAACAGCGGGATATCTCATTAACTGTACTCCTTCTGCTCTCCATCAAGGAAAAACTCCTTATGAATTGTTGTTTAATAAATTGCCCTTGTATGATAATTTGCGTACGTTTGGATGCCTATGTTACGCTAGACATCCTCGTAAAGATGGTGATAAGTTCGCCTCGAGAAGCAGACGGTGTATGTTTGTAGGATACCCATTTGGAAAGAAAGGATGGGAGGTTTATGATTTGGACTCCAAAGATTTTTTTATCTCACGGGATGTCGTGTTTGACGAGTTCGTTTTTCCTTATAATATTACTACTAAGACCCCGTCACAGGAAGTAGCCAAATTATCAGCAGAAATTCCGAATACTGACGGCGGCGAGTTCATTCATGGAGACGTTGGGAATGATGTTGGTATCGAATTTGGTGCCACTGATAGTATGGATTCAGGCGGTGATGGACCAAATGAACAGCCCGAAAACAGGGCGTCTGAAAACAGGGAGCTTGAGCATCCTGATCAGTATGTTTCAGAATATGGACGTGGCCATCGACCTCATGTACCATGGTCTCGATATAGTTCGAGTGAATATGTCACTGTTACTGCTCGTGTTTTAAATAATGTTGAAGAATATAGCCCCCCCACGAGCCATTCCGTTCAACCGCCATCTTCAGGTATGCCGTATCTTTTGTCTCATGTTTTGTCTTTTGATAATTTTTCATCGGCTCATCGATCTTATGTCGCCGCTGTGGATAATTGTGTTGAGCCTTCTTCTTATCGCGAGGCTATAAAAGATAAGCGTTGGTGCGATGCAATGAATCTTGAAATCGAGGCCTTGATTTGTAATGGAACGTGGGATATTGTTGATTTACCAGTCGGTAAGCGCGCCATTGGCAACAAATGGGTTTATAAAATTAAACTGAAAGCTGATGGTTCCGTCGAACGTTTCAAGGCTCGACTCGTTGTCCTTGGCAACCGACAAGAAGAGGGCGTTGATTTCTTCGAAACTTTTGCACCTACTGCCAAGATGGTCACAGTACGGGTTTTCTTGTCTATTGCCGCATCTCGTGGATGGGAATTGCACCAGATGGATGTGCATAACGCCTTTCTTCACGGAGATTTGGAGGAAGAGGTTTATATGAGACTACCACTTGGGTATTCCGTCGAAACTCCAGGTAAAGTTTGTCGTCTCAGAAAGTCATTATATGGTCTCCGCCAAGCTTCCCGATGTTGGTTCGCGAAATTATCAGCTTCACTCAAGGCATACGGTTTCACACAATGTGTATCTGATTACTCTTTATTTCGTTACAGTGCCTCTGGTATTGAAGTTTTTGTTTTAGTTTATGTTGATGATTTGGTGATCGGAGGCAATGACGCGGCGGGTATTAGTCATGTTAAGGAATATCTTATCTTAGCACATGTTTCTACATGAAGGATCTCGGAAAATTGAAATATTTTTTGGGTCTTGAGGTTGCCCGTAATTCTTCTGGTATATTTTTATGTCAACGGAAATATGCGATCGATATTTTAACCGAGACGGGACTACTTGGGAGTAAACCGGAAGCCGTCCCTCTTGAACAAAATCATAAATTGGCTACGGCCAAAGATGATTTATTTTCACAACCAGAAGCTTATAGGCGACTTATTGGTCGGTTAATTTATTTAACCAATACTCGACCTGATTTATCATATAGTGTTCACATTCTATCCCAGTTTATGCATCAGCCTCGAACTTCACATTGGCACGCCGCTTTACGAGTCGTGCGTTATATCAAGAGCTGTCCTGGTCAAGGACTATTTTTTTCTCATGGTTCGCCTCTTGCTTTATCGGTTTATTGTGATGCTGATTGGGGTAGCTGTCCTCTCACACGCCGATCCTTAACTGCTTATTGCGTGATTTTGAGTGGTGCTCCTGTGTCTTGGAAAACCAAGAAGCAACCTACCGTTTCTCGCTCTTCCGCTGAGGCCGAATATCGGGCCATGGCAACAGCCAAATGTGAGGTAAAATGGTTGCGTGGTATTTTGGGTTTTCTTCACGTTTCTATGACGTCTCCCGCAAGCCTTTATTGTGATAATAATGCGGCCTTGCACCTTTCGCGTAATCCGATTTTTCATGAACGGACGAAACACATCGAAATTGATTGTCATTTCGTTCGAGACGCAATTCAAGATGGTTTAATTTCGCCTGCTCATGTTCCTACGACGGATCAGATTGCCGACATTTTGACTAAGGCATTGGGAGTACGCCAATTTCAATATTTGTTATCCAAGTTGGGCGTTCTTGACCCCCACGCTCCAACTTGAGGGGAGGTGTTACGATATTATTACGATAATATTATGTCAATATTGTGTTTATGGATAGTTTCCATATTACGTCTCATATGTCGATCATTGTAATATTCTGTT
>JAOWBH010041220.1:0-15476 GCA_028566215.1 Silene coronaria
GAGCCCAAGTCGAGTTTTAACCGAGCCGATTTCGAGTTGCTCGCGAGCTGTCTCGTTTCATTAACAGCCCTAATTACAACAACGTAACATTTAAATAATATAATAAAGAAATATTAATATTTTTAATAATTTTATTGATTTATCATTGACTCATCGGGGCACGTTGGCCTAAAATAACGGTTATTTCGGGTTTGGATCAAATTTACGGGTCTCCAACCTTAAAACTGAGTCGGGTCATGTTTTGACCGGATGACTTATAACTGTTGTAACAAATAATTAATGGGCCAAGTTAAGGGGTAGGAGTGAACCATATACCGAGACAACCCAAGAATACAATAGTCCAAGCTTCCCCATTGCTGAAATTAGGGTTTTTTTTGTTAGGGTTTATATAAATATAAATAACCCTTCTCTTAGCCATTCATCCCACATAATCCCTCATCAGCCTTCTATCAATCAATTGATTATCAAAATCGTCCAAATCCCAAATCCCTAATCCCTCTATACAAACCCCAATTTCAATTTCATATCAATTTCGTTTTTGATTTATTTTGATGATGTTAAATTTATGAATGAATAGCCGTGAGGAAATCTTAACAGTGCACCGTAGATGTCCTGTTTTAGAGACATCGTTGACGGCTAACACAACCTCTAAGAAGTTCTGAGCTTTTTTTTTATATATTTGTTAATTTTCTTCCGCTTTTTCATTTGATTGTATACGTTTTTCAAAATGATTTAATATGGACGAATTGATGATAAAATTTCAAGTCTGTCAATCCACTGATTTCCTTGATGACTCCTTGAATCTCGACAGGTTCTGATCGTCTATTCATCTTTTTATTTTTCTTAATTATAAAATTTTATTTAATGAAATTTGCAAATTTGATTTGTTATAAAAATATAAAAAAGGGTATATGATGAAATTAATATAGTCAAATGGGTAATTTGCGTCTGAATTTATTTGATGTTATCACCTTGGAGAACTGATACCCTTTTTATATTATTTTTACCTTCAAAATTAGGTGTATTTAATTTATGAATAAATTGGCAATTGATGAATCCCATTATAGAAATGGGTAAAGTGCGTCTGAATTTCAATGATGCTATTTGTTTCACCTTGGAGAACTGATGCCTGCTTTGACCGTTTTCTAATCGATTGTATATGTTTTTCAAAATTGTGTCGGATATATTAATAAAAAAAGGGATTGCAATGAGGATAAATAGCTCCCTCTTCTGAGTAAAGTTGAGGACAACCGCTGGCAGAATCGAACCAATATTAACATTGCCACTACTGAGCATTACCTTTTTTTTCTAATTTTTTTATTTTTAAATGGATAATAAATCCTTGAAAATCAAGGGATGAAAAATGGAAAATATCTTAGGACACCTTCCTACACAGCCTTGCCAAGGGCTGTGAATGAGAAAGAAATTCCATTCTGATGATTGCTCGCTATTTTTTTTAAAAATATTACAAGTGATTCACTCTTTCATATTTATTTCTTGGTATATATTTGACCCGTATTAACCCAAGTTGGAAGAGAGAAAATGTGAATTTATCGATGATAAATTTGAGGTAGCAATGATAATTGCGCACGACGTTCTTTTCTGCGGTAGCTATTTGAGTAATTGAAGTGAAAATAGCTAATTGAGGTTAAAATATTCCGTGAAATTTTATCTGTACCTGTATTGCCTTGTTCTACTAAATCAAACATGGTGTTCTGTTCTGCGCATTTGGAAATCTTTTACTTCCACAAGGACGAAATTTTATAGAAACAAGTATTTTTAGGATTTCAAATTTGGTCTTTAATTTTACGTAGTGCAAGATAGTTAATGTAAAACGAATTGCTCTTGTTAAAATAAAAAAACAGCGAATTACTAAATGGGCAATGAATCAATGTTGTACAAATTGACGTGAAATGTATATGAAGGTCCCATGGCCAGACCACCAGTTCGGTATCCACCACTATAATTAAACAAAAATAATGTACTTTATCTCTCTTGAACATGAATTTAACTGATTTGTTTGATTTGAAAATGACATGACCAACGTACTCGAAAAACACCCAAAATCTGAACTAATTGTTCATGAGTTAACCTGACCTGAACCAGTTGATTCGTTTGGTAGATCTACTTGTATAGAGAATATGAGTTTTGTTTACTTATTCATTCTACTCGCTATGGATGATCTACCTACGCCAATGGTAACATACATTCTTGCTTAAAAAATGAGTAAGTTATCCTTATACCACACTATTTATTTACATGTTTGTCTTCAATTGACCCACTTACCACTTCTCGATGTTTAATTATACAATATATTATTATTCTTGTGGCCCATTTAAAGCTTTCGACTTTACCTCTCACTTTTCCACTTTCTTAAATAACGTTACCAGCTATCTGGATTGGAGAGAGTATATATAATATTAACATTAGTGAATTTTGTATATAACCCCTTTTTATGTACTATTTTTTTTGCAAAACTTACAAATAACTCTCATGAATATCATGTAATCCTTAAAATTACCCCTTAATTAGATTACATATTTACACTAAAGATTTTTTAAAACCCGATCTATATAAAATATTACGACTTCAAATTCATGTAACATATCTAAACTACCCTTACTTACTCATTTACTCATAAGTTATAAAACTACCACCCAACAAACACACCCCTAAATCAAAAGAAAACCCCTAAATTGGCTCTCATCTTCACATGACTGGGAATAACCATAAAGTCATAAACCCCCAAATCAATTCAGTCGATTATTATTAGGGACAAATGTTTTTGAAATTACATTCAGTCGATGTTTTTGATAACAATAGGGGTTATGTCAACCGAGCATGTTGAGTCTATGGACACTTGACATTTTCAGTCGACATTTCCTTTATCTTTTCTTGTACTCTTATCAGATGCCAATCTCTCTGCCTCCCCTCCTTTCAACTAGGAGTGTCAGATTTGTTTAGGGTGTTCAATATGTTCTAGACAATATGATATTGTAGAACACTTGATTATGACGTATTGACTTTTGTTATTGGTATTGAACATTTACAGTGATGGAATCCCCTTAATGCTTTTACTTTTCCCAATTGTTCATTACATTATAATCACTTTGCTCATATTGTTTTTTTGTTTGAATTGCTGTTTAAGTGACTAGCTTATCATCTTTGATTTTAGGGTATGAGAGCAATGATAGAAAGGGAGAAAATGGGAGCAAAGTGAAAGAAGTAGTTGGTTTGAAGGAGCACGTTGTTTATTGATTAGTTGGTGCCCTTGGTGGGGAGAGTTATGAGTAAGGTAAGGGTAGTTTGGGTATATTACATAAGTTTAAGTCATAATATCGTATATGAGTCGGGTTTTATAAAAATCGTTAACGTAATTAATAGTAGGGGTGATTTTTAGGATTACGTGATATTTATGGGGGTTATTTGCAAGAATTGACTTAAAAATGGGTTATTTGTAAAAAATAGTACATAAAAAGGTTATATACAAAATTCACTTAACATTAAAAGGTAAGTTGAGCATATGTTTGAGCAATACGTGGCAATGTCTTATATGAGACACATGACACCTCTTTATTACCTACCTATACAACACATAGCCGATTCATAAAAAAAAAAAAATTATAATTATCATTGTCTCTTAAATAATCATATAAATGCATCCATTAAAGTGAAATAGGAAGATGAATAGACAAAATAATTTAAATCAATTTAAGACATCAAAAAAGTAAATTAAGAACAAAAATGTTCTATTTAAATAGGTATGTGAACAACCAATGATTTAAATATTTGGGTTTTACACTTCTTAAATTTAAATATAAATCAAGTATATATATTAACCAAATTTCAAATCTTTGTACACCATCTCCTATCTTTTCTTTGTTAATCTCTTCTTAAAAAATGTCTTCTCTTCTTCAAAAATCTTAATTTTAAGAATTACGACAAACTTATAAATAACCCCTACTTTTCTACTTTTCTTATGGCAAATTCTTAGCTTCAAATTTATCGAGCGACCACATAAAGATCAATTAAGATGGAAAGCTACAACAATAAGGTCTTAGACTCTTAGTGTTTAGAAATTTTTATAATAATTATTATTATAAATGAAGGAGATGACCTTAGAATGCATTGACATTTGATTTCATAATCAAAGATATAATGTTGATAGTTATGAAAATCAATGAATAAGCCATAGAACAAAGGCCAATAAAATGACCACTTGGGAGTTTTAGTGGTTTTCTCATCAATATTGTTTATCCTAATATATAATGAGTAATTTAAATCTATGTTCAAATTCTTTATTTTGATTCTTCACTTGCTTTGTACTATATGAACTCTGTATATGATTTCCATCTTAGACCCTCTATATTATTATTGTAACATATCGATTTAGTAGAGTCTGTACTCGGACGAGTAGCAGGACACTCGACGAGTAGCCCTAGCACTCGACCGAGTGCCACTTGTGACATGGTCCTGGTAGATGGGCACTCGACCGAGTGAAATGGGTCACTCGACCGAGTGGCTGCTAGACGAGATTAGGAGGTTGGATTAGGTTGTGGACCCCTTTGAAAGAAATAATCATAGGAGGAAATCTGAATTCTTATCCTTGTAATTCTTTCATCCTCTCACAATATCATTATTATAAAAACACAAAATCTCACTCATCTTATCCTCTCAAAACCAACTACAAATCTTCATCTTCACATGGCCATTTCTGATTGACCCTTCAAGTATGTAGCGAATGTTGAAGAGGAATTTCGTGTTCACCCATCCGTACGCCATCAACACACATTTGATAGCCGATGTTGCTACTTTATTGTATTAGGTTATGTGTTTGCTAAAATAAGAGCATTGGACCAAATGCGTCAAATGCCGCTTGTATACAAACTTTCTTTACGGCTGCCAGGAAAAAAATAAAAAAAAAATAAAATCTTCATCTTTTTTTTAAGCACTTCCACCATTGTTGAGCACCATTACTGTTTTTGAAAGCTTAGTAAGTCTTATCACTCAACCACTCTTCTTATCCTCCTTATTATTCCTAGATCTAAATTATTAAAGGATGTTATAAGTTTCTAATTTAAGTATAAAGTTGTAGAATGTTATTAAGTAAGTAATAGGGTTTAGCTTATATTTTTAGGATATGTTAGTGATGTATTTATCTTCCAAATAATGTAGGAGGAGACTTTGTTGAGGAGTCATTCTAGTGAGATTGCTTAATTGTAGAGAATTGCTTGAGATAGAGTTTCCCTACTTAGCCTTGTTGATTATTTGATGTTAATATGCATATGCTCATCGTAGTTGCATTGTCGCATGTTAGGGAACATTCCTTCACATGATTGTTAATGTTATTGATTCATGTAATATGAGTATGAGATCTTGATGTCACATAAATGGTATAAAAGAGAAATAATGATTAGTATAATTGTGATGGAGGTAATATGATTCATGATGGTAATAACATGTTTTATGATGATTAATAATATGGTTTATGTTGAGTTGTAACATGGTTCATGGAAGGGATGATAATTATGAGTTAATATTCATGATGTATGCATATTATGTGATATATGTTGTTGGTACCAAGGTATGTCTGGCATACCTTGGGATGGTTACATTGTGTTGGTGGTATGAAGGTGGATGGAGGTTGGATTGATTGATATGAGACGTTGAGGAGACGTAAGACGATTGGGAAACCATCTTACATTTGAGCCGTAACGTCGGGCAAGGGCCCGGTTAGCGCCTGGGCCCGTACTTGGGTACGTCCCGGTACATGTTTCGGAATGCGGTCTGAGTTTTGGGTGACGGCGTTGCGATGCCATCATCGGTGTGGTTGGAGGAGAGATGGAGGTATGGTAGTGTTCTTCTCCTTGTTGCATTGTTGCATTCATGCATCAGATGTTTATCATTATTATGTAATTGGCAAGGCTAATGGTTTTTGAATAAACTATGTTGATCCACATGGTGATTTCCGTCCATGTGGGGAGCAGTGGTTTGACATGTATGCATATTCATAGCATGAGGATCCCTTGGGATTGGGAGCTGTCTTGGAGTCGTCACCATCCTTTTTGTAGCATCATGTTGTATTCGTGTCATGACATTGTAGTAGTAGTAGATGTTATGTAGTAGACATTATGACATTAACTTGAGTTGTTGGTATTTGTACTCTAGTTTGGATTTATGTATGATTACCACCTTTCACTATTTATAGCATAATGTTGATAAATTGCTTTGGATTGAATAGTTCGCACCATAAACTCGGAAAATCGAGTATGTGACCCCTCTATTGGCCGAGATTGCCTTATTCGTGGCCTCTCAGTTAATGGGGGTGTTACATAAAGTGCAACTGAACTTATTGTAATAACAATGTCTGACTACTAGTGAAATGACTTGTCATAACTAGACTCCACAAGCTCTGCGTCACGCGTCCACATCCCCCTAGCACAACATCGATAACAGATTAAAAGCCACTAATTTGTACCTGTTTTATTAAATGATCCCCAATCAATCGAAAATTATTGATTAAATCATAACAGGACACCCCAATTAAAGAAGATGACAATTTTGGCACCAAAACACAACTCGCGTCAACCAATGATTGAGTGGGGATATAATAATCAACAGTATAAGAAGCATAATCAACAGTAATAACCACACAATATACAATACCATGGAATGAATTAATAAACACAACAGTAACACTTGGTCCCTCGTCTTACGCGAGCCAACCAACATCATAGCTGTAATACCTGATATTAGTAAAAGGATATAATTAGGCTAATTGAGATTAATGAGTGGACCAGTAGGCGCAATGAGAACCCAATAAACCTTACACGAGAGTATTTGGACCAACCGAGTATGAGCAATTGAGGAGGGGGAGTGAGTTCACTCGACCGAGTACATAGTACTCGGCCGAGTAAGAGGGCACTCGGCCGAGTACAGTAGTACTCGTCTGAGTAACACTGTGGTAGACGGGATATTTTGTTCTACATTTCCCCTTATCCTTTCAATCCTTATCTCCTTCCTCTTCTCTCTAAACTTCATCCCTTTTATCTAAAAACACCCCCAAACACTTTTCTATGGGTATCAAGCTTGGATTGGAGGATTGCTCACCTTATTCATCACTTATCCATCATTGTAAGTGAAATCTAATCACCCTCTTAACCCTAACTTTTGGGGGGTTTTGTATATTTTGGTAATTAGTGATTTTAATTAGATTAGTGAGTAATTAGTGAATAACATTAAGGGGTTTTGGGTTAGTATATTAGTATAGAATAAACTATGATAGTTATTATGCATTTATTATAGGTTGAGACTGTTTCACGAGACGAAATTGAGTCGGATGCGATTAGCTTGTTGGAGTATGCTTAGAGGTAGGTTAATCCTACTCGGTCTCAATGCTTGATATGTATATGTTAATGTTATGCATAGTAATCCCATTGTGAACATCTTAGTTGCATTATAACATAAAAAAGAAACTTGTGGCTTGAGGTGATAACATGATAAATATGTAAAGGAATTTTGAGGCATTGTGACATGAAATTTATGGTTCATGTGTTAGATTCCATGTTGATGGATCTGTGGCATGTTACACATGTTTTGATATTGAATGTTTTTGATATACTATGCATCTTGATATGTTGATCTTGGAGGTTGGAGTTCGTGTTTGGTACGATGGTTGTTGAGAAGACGTATGTCGGTTGGGAGACCGTCTTACGCTTCGGTCGCCTATTGGGGCTTCCCACTCCAATAGGGATGTGCACATTAATGAATTGAGTATGGAGAGACTTATGGTGAGCCGTAACGTCGGTCAGGGGTCCGGTCAGCTCCCGGGCCCGTACTTGGATGCGTCCCGGTACTTGTTTCGGACTGTGGTCCGTGTAATACTGCGTATTTCAGTAGCTTGGAACTCGGCCGATTATTGAGGCGCTCGGTCGAGTACTTTGGTTAGTGATGTTTGGGATGCATTCTGGAGTTGAGTAACCCGAATGAGTACAATGGTACTTGACCGAGTAGGGCTTACTCGGCCGAGTGGTTTTTGGACTCGGCCGAGTGTGCGTTTTGAATCCGTAAATCGAGCGGTTTTAATTAGGGTCATTAGGGGAGGATATATATATTTTATTCCATCACTTCATTCATATTACTCATTTCTAAACCCTCATTTCTCCCTTAATCACTCTAATTAGTCATTAGATTCATTCCTTCGTCGATTTGTGGATTCTCCGTCGCACTATTGCCCTTGCTTAGTAAGTCTCTTCGGTTATTTGTCGTATTATGATTGAACCCTAATCTGTTTTGGGGATTTGGGGAGTTGTATTGATTGTATGGTATTGTATGTTCACTATAGGTGCCAACTTCGTAGAAGAGCATTTCTAGCCTGCATTTTGTTGTTTTGCTGCGGTTGCTTTGAGGTAGGGTTTCCCTACTCAGTCTATGATGCCTGATTTGTGTTTGCTATTGTTGTTATTGCATTATCATTGTTGATGTTACTGCTGTTGGTGATGATGGAGGATGGTGGTGATGTATTGTTGTGGTTGTGATTTGTGAGGCGTTTGGAGACGTTCTCATCCCCGAGTTTTGCCCCTCGTGACATCCATCACGGAGAAGGATGTGCACATTAATGATTCTGGGTCGCTCGTACGTCGAGCGAGGATTAGGTTGGATAGGCTGCGGTCCTCTATTGGCGGCGCGATTACCTGTTGCGATGGGTAATCCAACTGAAGGGTTGTTGTGATGGTGGAAGGCGATGGGTTGTTTGCATTTACAGTGATGACATTTACATTGATGGCATTGTGTTGTTGTTGTAGTACTGACACTTGATCGTTGTATTCTCGTTGTGATCCATTCGGTGTTGACGAATGGTGAGCAGTTATTGGCAGGTGTTATCTTTTGAGCTAGCATGGGGTGCTTCGGAGATGATCACGAGTCATTACTAATAGCTTCCTGATATGTCTCCATTTTTCCCGTCTTTTTCCCATTTCCTTTTAGCTTTTAGGTCATGTTTAGCGTTTTTATAGCTATTTTAGGCGTCTTTTGGACTAATACGGCCCGACCAAGGAACCCGAAGTATATGCTAGCAAAAGGATGGAGAAAAGAAGAGGAAACACCTGGGTGCATCCTGAGCCGAGGCACCGGCAGCCGGGTGCTCGATTGGGAGATCAGGAAGATGGAATTTGGCCAAAAATTGATTGTCCTCGGCGAAGGGAGGAGCACCGGCAGCCGGGTGCTCGGCTGGGAAGGCATGTGTGCTCAAAGTAGGGTACCCGGCTGCCGGGTACCCTGATCCTGCAACATTATCGCATTTTTGGGCCTCCATTTGTTTCGTACATTATTAATTATGGGTACACTATATATACCCCATTTTGTAATGACATAACATATAGAACTAACCCTAGATCTCATATTGTATTTGCTTTAAACACCTCCTAATCTTTCCTTAATTAAATTCTCAATTTCTTCAATATTGTTTGGTATTTGGATTCTAATTTTTAGGTTGTATCAAATTGGGAGATTTTCTTCCTTTTTATTCAATCCAAGTTTCTTCCTTTGCTTCATTGTTGGTATAATTCCCTCTTTGTTTATCTCATTTACATTTTGTTCTAGTTTTTTTCCATTCCTTGTTTTCTTTAATTTATTTTATTATTTTCTCTATCTTGTTTATTGTTTTAGTTGTTTGAATTCTCATATTGACAATTTCTTCCTCTTTGTTTGATTTTATCTTCATAAAGGGTTCTTCCTTTATGCCTAGTTGATGATTTATTTTGAGTGGATGATTATTGTTTCTTGTTTCACCTTTTATTTGCTTGTTAATTTTTAGAAATCCTTTCTTAATCATGTTTAGCATCAAAGCTTTTATCTTTACTACTTGTGTGTGCTTAAGAGTTATGATTAGTGAGTAGTCTCCTTTCTAGGGGACGATTATGCTTTGACATGAGTAATTATTCGAAAAAATTCCGTTTAGTAGGTTGTTAAGGGGGGAGTTAGTGGGGTTGCCATGGGGGTTTGACTTGTTTATGTGTATTTTGGGGGTTCTAGTTGATTGTTGACCCTTGTCCACCAATAGGAGTTGGTTAGGTCTTTAGTTGATTACCCATTTGTATTCCTTGCTTATTTGGGTTGAACTCGGGAGGGAGAACCTAAAGAGGGCACCCATGGGAACCGATTTGAACTTCACCTTTGGAAGGAGGGTTGGGAAGACCGGGATGTGTATCGTTTGCTTATTGACTCCTAGTTTTAGTCGACCTCCTTAGGAAAGCGCGTTTTCTTAAGGGTTAGACTTTATCATAGGGAATTCCGAGTCACGAACCCAGGAGGGGGGTGAGTCGGGGTGACTAGTGTCCTACCACGAGCCCGGGAGGGAGGTAGTAGGCGACTTAGAGGCGGCTTCTCCCATTTGACTATTCTTAGATGATCGATTTGCGAAATTAAGAAGATGATTATGAATGTCGTTGACTTAATCGTTCCCTAGTCCTTTTTATCATTTGAGTAAATCGTTCCTTTAAACTCTTCGTAGCTTACTTTCATTCTTATTTAGCTTTAAATAATTTCTTGTTGCTAGTATAGCTTGTTTGTTTACTTATTCTCTCAACCTATATCTTTTTCCGACTTAGCTAAGCTTAAGAACGATAGCAATTAGTACTAGACAATTTGCTCCTTGTGGATCGACCTCGACTACCACACTACATTGTAGTTGAGTATTTGTTTGATTAGGGGTAGGCGACTAAACCCGCTATCACTTTTCCTTTTCCGATCATTTATTTATCTAGCTATCTTATTTTAGGATATGATTCATTTGTTTAAGTTTTATAATAAAAATATATTATATGAGTAATTTGATCATTCAATCAAACTATTCTCCACATATTATCCATTAACTACAACCACCAATGGTGCCCTCCTCTCATCCTCTTGGTCTTTGTATCAAAAGGGGAGATAAACAAATAAATAGAATGTAGCAATTAAGAAGGTTTAAAATTTAAGTTATTACGTAAATTGATATTAATAGTAAGTCTTTTTCGAATGTCACTTAAAATTCAAAAGGATCTGGAAGTCTTTTAGCGAGCATTAATTTGTCCTAGAGATAATACTTTCAAATTCTTTTGGTTACAGGCTCGAATCTCAGCCATCTAAATTCTAAAGTGGAATGTTACTCTAGGTATACTTAAGCTTGCATTTGCATCCACATTTCAATCCTATACATGCAGGGCTGCGGTTGCATCCACACTTCTAGCCTAAAGGATATTCGTGTTAGGTGGCATGTTAAAATGTCCATATTATGACTGAAAGTTGGGCGCAATCAAGCCCATAAATACCCCCCGCGCTAAGTTAAGTTGTCACGGTGAAACGTATAACAACAACCTTCTTCCGCTGCCACCACCTTGGGAATTGCATCAAACTAGCTACTATATTAGGCTACGGCCTTTTCGGCCACCAATAAAACCTGGCCACAACCCTTTAGGCCACCAAAACCTAGCCACAACTCTTTTGGCTATATTCAAAATTTGACAACCACCCTTTCAGTCAGCCACCAAAATTTACTGGCGAGTTACGCACCAAAATCCAACGACGAGATTTACCATATTCTACACCACCACCAAGCAACGTGTCGTTGTATAGCACCTTGGCGCCACTCATCTTGTCCAAGACTGCACTTACTCTCCGATCGTCCGTCTTGCGGGAGCGTATTGGAAATAATTCTTAATATCTTAAACTTCCTAATTATGAATATTTATTATGGATGGAATTCAATTATAATATTGGATTGTTGACCATTTACAAGATTAATGGATGATGTTTTTCAATGTTTTACAATATTATAAAATTACTAGAAAGGTAATAGCATGAAAACTCTTATGCTTATGCGTAATCATATGATATATGGCTATCATGTTGAAAACGTTACTTTGTGATTATCTTCACTTGTAGTGGCCATTGGGTTTTGGCTTCTTGTCGATCATAAGTTTTGCCGTACATATTGCATCTTTTTACTTGGCAATGTTTCCAGTAACTATTATAATCTTTCAATGATTATAATTTCATGACATTGTTATGCTAAAAGTCTATTATCATAGTCGACCAGTCCACCATTTTGATGGTTACATTGATAATCTTTGTCATAATATGCGGTTACAGCACTATGAATAGATGCTTAATTTTATCAAATTTATCAACATGGTTTGTTAATGACTCTCCTATATTTTGGGTTGGGTTTCAAGCATTGCATTATTAAAGTAACATTGCCATTATGTTTCTACTGTGACTTTTGATTATTAAAGCATAATATGGATTGTTAATGTTTCTTTGTTCAATCTTGATAAGTAGTTCGCATTATTACAGTAAGAATTGTTCCTTCATGGAATTGACATGTATCATTGATTTATGATACTTATGTGGGCTCTTACATGTTGATCGATTAGTTAATGTAATCGGAATAATCGAGTTCATGGTTTAAAAGGATATTTTTATGATAATTATTTTTATCATGTTTAAATGTATTATTGGGGCTGCTGCTTACTTTGCTCATGTGATTCCGCATGTACTCGGGTGTTTTCATATATGTGTGTTTGTTTGAAATGTACTAACAAACAAACATGTTTATCCTATTTAACAAATTTATTGTTACATATATGATATGTATAAATAAGGAGGTTAGAATATTAATTCTAACTTGATAATTTCAGATTTTGTCTAACAAATGCAAATCGATAAAATTCCATCAAGTAGTTTATTTATCTTTGCCTAGATGAAGAGGGCCTCGAACGTCTTATCCTACAAGGAATTTCGTGTAACCCAAGGCATGAAATAGGGTCGAAATTCTCTTAAGGCAATCGTGCTCTTCGTGATTCGGTTGCTATCCAAGCTTATGATCATTATCACTGTTATCCTACCAATAATTCCAATTTTTAAGAGTATTTACACCTTGTGTTAATGATCGGTACGGTTTGCAAGGTGACATCAATATCTCGGTGTTGTTTCAAATGTTTGCGAGTTGTCGATCGATTCATTCCGGGAATGTGTAGATGTTATAGTGGAACAATGGGTCCATTAGATGAGAATGTTGACGAAAATAAGTTGAGCATCCAGATAATATAAGTAAAATATACATGATGATTTAAGTAATCATTCTTTAGGGTTATCTTTTAATAGTGTTGGTCTCATTTACCAGTTGATGGATACAACATTGTGGTCTGTGGATGCTTGTATGGTTGTTCCTTTTCACCAAGTTTTTCAACCATGATTTTTATAAATTTTGTTTATAGCCGTTTGATGAAATGGTTTCATTGACTGAATTCAGGCATGTGAAGTGAGAGTATATACTCCGATATCAAGTATTCAAGATTTGATTATTGTCATAAGCATTAATTGTGAGTGGGTTTTTTCAGATTTTGTATGCTCACAATTTGACTTTGCATATTATTAGAAAGCATTGTATCATCATCCATGGATTGATTAGTTTGCTTTTGGTATTGTAAGCATAGTGTATGTTTTCAAGGAAAGAGAATCTGTTGATTTTATTCTCTGTTTATAGGCATGGTTCATCATCATATGTGATTATCATGATTTATTCGTCATGGCATAATGGTAGTTATCAAATGCTATGTTGATGTACTAAGTAGAATTGCACACAACATGTTTCAATCTTTGATTTGATCATGTTCATAATCTGGTTAAATCTTACTCTAGCACTTTTACTGTAACAATATTAAGTGGTTTAAATTTATTGTTGATGTAATTGGTTTTACCACCTTATAATATCGGAAATGTTACTTGCTGGTAAGTGTTAACCATGGTGAAATTATGGTGCCATGGTGATTTAACCATGTAATAGTAGAATGTACAACTTTTGACATGTTCGATTATGGAGCAGTCTTCTGTTGTAGGATGAATCACAATTCAATTTTTGGTAAACCAAAGATGATTTACCTTGTAAAAGGTGGTTTTGTCATCTTGTTCTTCTATGAAGACATGAGGGAGGTTATATGATCTTTGGTTTTAGGATCAAGGGTGAGAATATATATGATTATATTATTATTATTCTCTGGTTAATGCTCCCAATCACTACAACGAAAACACGGGTTAGTGACGGACGAATCCGTCACTAAAAAGGACTATCCGTCACAAAACACGGATTTGTGACGGATTGCCCGTCACAAAAGTCCGTTGCTATATATGGTCACAAAACAAGGGTTAGTGACGGATTGCCCGTCACAAAAAGAGCTTGTGACGGACTTGTGACGGATAGAGCAGTCACACCCTTCTACAATGGTCAAACCAAAAGTCATGTTTTGTGACGGAATATCCGTCACAAAAAATAAATTTGTAACGGCCTATCCGTCACAAAACACGACTTAAAGTCAATGAAAGTCAAGTTTTGTGACGGATATTCCGTCACAAGTTTATTTTTTGTGACGGATATTCCGTCACAAAACTTGACTTAAAGTCAATGAAAGTCAAGTTTTGTGACGGATATTCCGTCACAAGTTTATTTTTTTGTGACGGATATTCCGTCACAAAACTTGACTTAAAGTCAATGAAAGTCAAGTTTTGTGACGGATAGTCATTATGCCCCAAGCCCACCTAACCGAGTCAGACGATATTATAGCTGCTCTACTGTCTGGAGTCAACCTAGTAAGTAATGTCTTTGAATGGTTATGGATATGGGTGCCACACGACACGTATGCACTTCTAAAGAGATGTTTAAAAAGTATTCGGAGGTACCCAGAGGTGAATGTGTATTCATGGAAAACTCTAGTACTATTATAGTTCAGGGGAAGGGAAGAGTCTTTCTCAAGCTAACATCCGGAAAGACTCTTGAACTAAACAATGTGCTCCACGTACCCGACATTCGGAGAAATCTCATATCCGGATCACTTCTTAACAAAGCTAGTATTAAATTGACATTTGAATCTAATAAGCTTGTTCTCACCAAAAATAGGAACTTCGTTGGAAAGGGATTCTGTAATGCTGGACTATTTGTACGTGATGTTGAGACCATTTATATTGCCGAGTCTGTTTGTTTACGACATGCAAGATTAGGACACGTTAATGTAGCGTCTATAAAAAGATTAAAACAACAAAATTTGATTCCTAATTTTAGCAACACGTGTTTTGATAAATGTGAAGTATGGGTCAAGGCTAAACACTGTAAAACACCGTTTAATAAATGCGTTGAAAGGTTTACTAGTCTTCTTGAGCTAATACACTACGACCTAGGTAACTTTAGGAATACAATGAGTAGATGAGGTAATTATTATATCACATTTGTTGATGACTTCTCTAGATACACAAGAGTCTATTTGTTGAGTACAAGGTGTTGGAGCAGGTGTCCTCCACAATAGTGTATTAATGTAATAAAATCTCATAAGGAATATGCTTGGGATAATTAGTATATTTGATACTCCTCGTCAGTTGATTAACGTAAATCGATAACGGTCAGCTGACTAGAGTTAGACGTTATTGTCGTATGACGGCGGTGATCA